>LD359495.1:169136-192014 GCA_001465055.1 Ptychodera flava | reverse complement strand
GGTTTTGTGAAAATTGGGAAGTTTATTTTCTCCCATGGTGATAACACAGGGATGGTGAGAATTTTGAATTTCAAATATCAAAATTTGTTTCTCTATTAAATACCAAACTTTGCACAGTGACTCCTAATTTTTATTCTTGATTTTGGAAAAGAATGGTTGAAAGTTTGCTTGAAGAAAGTTTCAGCAAATTTTAAATCTTCAAATTTTAGGACATGAACAGGCAATACAAATCCACAACTGATAAAGTCAGTGAATAAAAGCATTGGTCGTTTGAGAGAATGATTGACCTTTGAACTTACTGGACTGTAGCTCTATTGGATAGTTTCAGTTCTAGCTGATGGTCGTCAACCATACAATGCTGTAATTCTTTCAAAGCTCTCGTTGCATCTTCTAGCCTCTTGAACTCCACAAAGCCATATCCCATGGACAAGAAATGCCCTGTACAGATAAAGTCATAGTTTCTTTTCACTTTTGCTTGATTCAAACATCATTTGGTTTGTAATTTTGCTGTGGCATCTTTATTGGAGTTTCAGTGTTTTCAAACATTCTTTAATTATGTAGGATTTTTTCATGGTTTTACAAGATTTTTACTCAAAGTTCGAGTGGATGTGACTTTTGATGTATTTTTGGTCATTTTTGTTGTGTGAGTGAAATAGTTTTTTCGTTCTCCAAAAATCACCATCAAATGCCTAGTGTGCAACATGTCAACAGAGTCTCTGTGCATGAATTACTTGATGTCATTGCTGACAAATGAATTCTAGTCTGGACTGGAATTCATTTGTCAACGCTATCATTGCAAATAGTGCATCATCTGTTGTGTTGCCAAGGAGAACACTTCGTATTTCAGCATTGTTTAGGAAGACAAATAAAAGCATAACCTTGCCGTATGGAAACAAAAATTATGAAAGTATTGTCAAAAATCACAGCTATTGTCCCAAAAAACAATGGACACACTAGAAAAGATCACCACATCTCATTTTTCATGGACAAAAATTGAATCAAATACAAAAAGCAGTAATAATCATTTGCTAGCCTAAGAAAAATATAGTTAGTCGGCAAATGTAGGATGATTAAAAGGCCGGTAGTTGTTTACTTTTGATGATTTCTTCACTGCTCCTGTTTTTTATGTGAATTGTTTTTATTCTTCCCCGCAAACATGTTAAAACACCTATACTTACAATGTCAACATGGCAGCTATCACATGCAAATCGCACTGGTACTGTTATTTGAATTCTTGTCCGGACCAGAATTCACTTGTCAACAACGACAATGAACTTGACACATGTACGGGATGAGTTGACAAGCTGAATGCTGTGTATATATCAGCATGTTTTGGAAAGTACAGTAATGCAAGAAACTGCAACTTATTATATCAAAATCAAAATTACAGAAAAAATCACGAAATGTCGAATTTACTGACCCTTGAATACTTGTCGTAGCTTATTTGTCCTAAACTGCGATAATGACCATGGTATATGCCATATACAGACATGACCATCAGATTCAGTTACATGTTCAATTTTCTGAATGGACCATGTGTAGGAGTCTGAAAGTTGCCTGAGTATCTTGAATCTTTGAATCATCTGATACTCACCTGGATTTTTCAAATCTTTCTTCTTTGATATTGAAACATTCCGAAGTGGTCCACACGTCGAAAATTTCTGTCACGAAGGAAAAAAAAATTATCTTTAAAAGAGTACAACATATGGAAGTCAATATAACTGGCATTAGTAATCTCTGACTGTTGTGTACAGTAAACAAATCTTGTTCAAATTCTTATTGAGTTTAGCAACAAAAAGTGTTGACATTGGTTAGTTTATTTGGAAAACAAGTAATGGAGTTTGAAAGATACAATGTATATGCTTGGCTTACCTACTTAATATCTAAAACAATCAAACAGCCTATCAGTTAAAATAGAAGCTCTATTACTACAAATGCAATTGTTTAGAAAGAAAATATATGAATATAACATTCTGAAAAATATGATGAGATTCATTTCAAACTGATGTTGAAAGCATCTTACCTCTTTCACAGTTGCCTCTGTCGTGTCAAAGTTCAGATTTTTCACAAACAATGTACAACCTTCAGCTGGTTCTTCCTCTGATTCGCTGGACTCCTTGTCTCCTTCACCATCATTGGCTGATTCACTGACCTCCTTGTCTCCTTCATTCTCATTGGCTGTCTCCTGTTAAAAATAAGCATACATGACGCTCAGACTGTTAATGTACTCACACAAGCTGACATGCAACAATCCAAGTTTTTGGTCTATGTTTTTTCCTCTTCTGTATCAGACCTAAGTTCAGTGAAGATTATGCGCATGACAATTGGTGAGAGAATATGAAACCTGTCACATCTACGGTGACTTGATAGCCCTGCACATTTGAAACCTTTTCTGGGGTAAGTGCCCACATGATATTGTAAATCATGGGGGTGTCAGGGTTCAAAAGTCGCTGCATGATATTATAGGTCACCAGGAGGTCAGGTTTCGAAGATTTCATCAATTTATACATCAACTGTACATGGAGTTCAGAGTGATATCTGATTTCTGATACTTATAGCTCATTCAGTGCTGCACTATTACACAAGTCATCTGTTTTATGATAGCGTTGTGGCTGCACATGAATTGAATCCTCTGTGAAATTGGTATGTGTACATGGCACACTGTTGAAATATATCTTTTAATAGCAAATTACAGAAAAACCTCAAAATTGCCATAATGAAATTTAAGTGAAATGGTACACCAGCATATTGCATCATGCACAAAATGTGGGATCACCACAGTCCGTATTTCAAAGTATTTGTTCGAACCCTGTCACTGCCATGGTTTTAGCCTAAATCAATTGTTATCATCATGGTGATTACGGACCTGTTTATTTATTTATTTATTTATTTTTTTTGGGGGGGGGGGTGAAAGGGTCACAACATACCTTTGTGTCAGCTTTCTTGTGTTCACCTGCTTTCATCTCTTTCTCTTCTGCAGGGGTGGTGAAGACACCCATGGGTGCCCACTCCAGGTACAATGGCACGTGCTGGAACTGAAAGAACACGAACAGGAATCCCTCAAACATTTGGATACAGAACATATGAGTCTCACTTTTGGAAAAGTCATGGTTTTGTGAAATCAATGTTTGATCCACGAACACAAACTGTAGATGGTGGGGGGTGGGGGTTAGCACACAAGCTGTGTAGACAGCTACTTCTGTAATGACAGATTGGCATTCAGTTGATAAAAAATTAACTCCAGTCATTCAATTGATAGAAAAAATGAACTCCAGTGCTCGGGTCATGATTTCAAACAGACATACATCACCCCTCTGACAGTTAAAATAAACACTACAACGACACTGAATCAATAATTACACATGCATGGGAACTATTAAACTGAAACTTTACAAAAACAAAATCTTGATGAATTATTTCACCTTGGTGTATGCCAATTTTCTGAACCCCAACTTGGCTTCATTTGGTTCAAGGTACTCAACGACGGCGGTCACACCAGCAGGCGGCAGAACTACTCTGCCAAGGTCACCAAACTTGGAAAAGACATCTCTCAGTTCGTCGGCTTTGGTCGAAGCAGGTAAATTTTTGACAAGAATCACTGTATTGCTTCTAGGTGCCGATGCCTAAAGTGAATTTTAATAATACGCAAGATCAGTTTTTGTTTGTATAATAAATAGGAGCACATAGTAGTATTTGACATTTAAAATCTCTACGTTGTTTTGACCATCATTATGACATCGTCAGTGTCACTTTCTATTTTTTTATCTCTTGCCCTTTCTTCTCATTTTTGCCAGGATTTTTGTCTTAAGCATTGATACGGACAATATCACTGGCCTGATGAATTCCAAACATTCTCTGTGGTGCATGAACCTCACCTTGTGAGAGAAGTCAGCAAACATGGCGTGGTTTCTGCCAATCATTCATTCTGTGTTTCCAACCTTTGGATGGCATTTTCTCTTTGCAATATCTAAACATTTTGTTTTAATCAGGTCATTATTGGGCATTGCAAATGCATGCAGAAATAGCTTTTTTACTTTGAGTCTTTACAACCCCAAAGGTATGTAACAGAGAGTTACTAGTTTTTGAATGTATCTGTATATGTACTCCCTAGCCTGGTTTGCAAGAGTGCCACAGACAAACATCCTACAGGTATATCTTCTTCAATATAAAGCTAAAAAATGCTATCACTCTTGTATTGAACTTTGAGCGATTCACACACAATGACCAGGCCAAATGTTGATCATTACAATTCAAATTACTTATTTCGACCTTTTTACTACAATGGTATGGTCCGATCCATGGTTATCAACCATGAGTGTGGACCTGTTTACCAGAAACTAGGGGTGAATTGGTTATTAAAGAGATGTTACACAAGGTGATGTAACTTTGACACATTGCTTTCCACTCTCTGCATTTGTCTATCTCTGGTTGTCTCTCTTGTCACTTGTCAGTCAATCCAATCTTTTTCTGCCAATCATTGTCAACCAGGCTGTCTTTCTCAATTTACTTTTACCCCGGCAGCAAAACAGTGACGACCTTGTCACACCTGCTAGGGATCACCAAATCTCTGCTCTTTCCTCAAAACAGCAAAGCAGGAAATCAACAGTAATGTCACACAGGGTGTCGCCGTGGCGACTGCAATGTCTAACTCACCTGACTGAAAGAATCCAAACTGACTTGGTTGTCAATCAGGAACTGCCTCGTCTCCGAGACGATCTGTGTCTCTCCAAGGGCAACCCTGACGGCGAGACTGTTGGAACTTTCCTGCGTCATGAAGAAAACAGATGACACTCGATATCAAGTGGTTCACTTGACTGACTCGAAGCACTGGGGGATCATGTCAAAGTGATGAGGTAGCAACAGAAATTTGAATTTGCCGGAGAGTCTGTTTTTATACTGAGAACTGCTTCATTGGATTGAAAATTTAAAATGGAAACCCGTATAACAGAAAAAATGGCCAACCACATTGGACACATACACATGTAATCAGCATTTGTGTCGAAAAACGTTGACAGTGATGTATCTCTGCACCGAGGTGAACACCGTAGCAGATAATTGCAACATAAATGATGAAATACATTCTCAATAATTCATGGACTCGCGTAGCTCACCAGACTGGTGGAAAATTGAAACGAAAACGGTCAGCAATATCAAATCATTGCTTCTGAGACTAAAACCCTGAATCTGTGGATATATTCTATTGCTCAATCCAGGACGTTGCGCAGGAATAGAACCAATAACACAATACTCTGGTGCAAATTTCACACAAGACACTAGAGCCAGAGTCTTGCCCTTGTAGTAATTGAATGCTTGCCATTCTGGTGATTTTATAGACAGCTGCAAAGCAACATATTGGAACAGATACATTATAGCTAACATCTCTTATCTTTTAAATAAATATTTTTGAATCATCATTGAAACGTCAAGTTTGAATTTTTTTACTCACCGAGTCCAAGACTTCACTTTTTGAAGTCTTATATTTTTGAGCCATGGCATCAACGACTGCATTGGCTCCAATGAATAGCGTGTTCCAATTGTGAGAGCTATACAGTGCACAGAAACAAGCATTATCAAACAGTACTGTCATCATAAATGAAGAAATAACATTTCTAAAAACCAATTTTTTGCAAGAAGACATACAGACATTGTTACCTTCTTCCTGGAACATACTCATCATGGATTAATACTAGCTGTATTTCATCATTTCTCAAAAACATGCAGTCTACAATAACTTCAAAACTGGTTTTATATCAGGAAAATATAATGGGCTTATGTCCAGTGTCTCGGACGCTTTTCGCCATTTGGTTGACTGATTTTATTGGGGTATTTCCAAACAGCCAATCAGGTACTCAATAGCTCTATAGTTTCAGACTCCTTAAGTTGGTGTAAAATATAACAATCTACCAATCAGGTTTAACCTTCCAAGACGCTGCACATTACTAGAATATATAGTCTGTTGAAACAAAATAGATTATTTTAGCATTTGACTTTACGAAGAATTCAGTGCATATCCTTTTAAAGACATCTACAGATCAAACTGTAATGCTTGGCCCGAGATGCAATAATGCTCATTTACGCACAGTGTATTAGTGAGTATTGTATATTCAAATCCATCATGTGTCACAATCTGGGTACAAATAAAGTAAGATAACTATTGAGGTTACAACAATCTATCCTGGATGTGATGTATGTGCAGCCAGAAAGACACCAACCAGACACAGCGTGCACACCTTTACAGCAGTGTCTTGTAAGCTCATAGACGACATGTCATACAGAGACAACAATGCACAACTGCAAACCAACTGTAATCACAGTAACAATTTACATGCCAGGTACACAATCTTAAAAGCAAAAGTTACAAAGTGTAAAACCAATCAAATTACAACTGTATAAGAATGGTAATTTTTTGTGCTGTATGCACTACTTAGTGATTTCTGAAAATCTTTTTAGAAATACAAAACTATACATCAGAATATTTCCACCACAAAAATGACAAAAACATTGGGTGCAAAATAAATCCAAGCTAGGCAGTACTTGTTTCAGCGTACCTTGCACTGAGTGCCTTGTCCCTTGCCGCTTTCTGTTTTTTGTACGATGTGTCATCTTTGCCAGTCGATGATTCATCCATTTTCTTCTCCTTGGATGGCAAGATATGCAGCATTCTTCCCTGTGGCGGAGAAAATACAGGAAATCCGGAGAGTAAGACATCAGATGCAAATCTAACTCGCCCATGTTACTCGGGGCAACCTCTGTTCAAAGATAACATCTATGGCAAAGGCTATGGATGGCATCAGTATATGGTATTACAGATGCCGTTCCCTGATTGTGGAGACTATAAAATCCGATGGAAAGAAATGCAAAGCTTGGCTTGATGGTCTACGTAATAGCTTGCTTGTCCACATTTACTATAAAACTCAAAGTTTGAATTTCAAAGTCAAGATTTTACATCTTCTGAGTCATCTGACTGCGGTTACAATTATCCTAACTACCTCCACAAATATATTTTGCGTTGCTATACTTTTTCAGGAATGTTCAAAGTACTATATCAAGAAAACAGTGGAATCCTTTCATTGTTTACACAGAAATGTGTCTGTGCCATATAAAGATATAACAATCTCCATAAATTACCATGAAAAACTTTTGTATTGATTCCCATCTGAAATCACCCTGTATCAATACAACCAATCTTCAACTCAGTGTGCCTAAAAACTTTCCCGCCAAAATTTTAGTGCAACATTTTACTAATTTTTATGAATTTTTCTGTAATTTGTTTTGATAATTTTTACCAAATGGACATCAAATTTCATAGGCTACACTTCTTTATTAAAATTTTAGTAAAAATCAGAAAAAATAGACTTGAGTTTATTTTATAAAGGCGACAGAAATTGACTTTGGAGCTCAAAGGGTTAAGTGAGAAATTTCGTTGAAGTTGTTGTCGGTGGTGAAAGGATTCACCTACATTACATGTACACACAGATCAGCTGACAAAGCACAGTAACATGATTAATGTATTGCACATTTTCTTTATGCCAACTTTGAATGAAATCAATTGAGGCATGTTTCAGTTACGACTCTGGACAAAAAACATAAATAACATCATAGCTGCCACTGTCTCATTGGATCATATCAATTAATCTTCTTTCTACCAGGCTCCATAGACAAGCCATAGAAATAACTACAGCTTGGGAGACAGAGGATTAAACTGATGTATAGGTATAAATCATACCATTTTGCCTTTGTGCTTTAACTCTTTGAGCGCCAAAGTTAATTTTTGTCACCCACACAAAATATACTTTGGTCAATATTTTTCAAAATTTTTCCCAAAATTTTCATAAGAAACCGTAGCAAATAAGTGTGATGTCTATTTGGTCAAAGATTATCAAAAAAAAAAATGCAGAAAAATTCATAACAATTGGTAAAATGTTGCACTAAAATTTTGGTGGGACAAATTACAGCACTTGAACGGTTAATAGTTTAATGATTACAATTTAGGTAAATCTGAGCAGTTGCTTTGGAAATCAAAAACTTCATAATCAAAGTGGCCATCTGATGGCTACATGATACACAAAATGTGAAGGAAAATTAAGATGCATATGCATGCCACAGCTCATCGTTCTTGTGCTGGTAATGTAGCAATAGTATCTGTTTTGTAATGAGTAACTGATCAAGAAGTAGAAATATTTCTAATAAAACGGACACCATATTGGATCACACTGCAAAACAAATCAATGTGCATGTCTATGCACAAATCCATTGTCCGTGTTAGAATTTGAATGAAATCAGATCATATGCCATCTAAGAGGCAACTCTGAATGTAGAGGATCTGGAACTCATCCGTTGGGACTAATATATGGAAATGAATACCTGGAAGACGGAGCCATCAAGCTGAGTGTATGCTTGGACGGCATGCTCCGGCATCATGTATGTGATGAATGCAAATCCTTTGATTTTCTTGGTCAGAGAGTCAATCGGCAGATACACTTCCGTCAGAGGACCTATCAAAACAGAAAATCAACAAAAATGGCAGTGACACCAGATTGTAAACATTGGGTGATATTGAAACATGTACTGGCAATGTTCTGACTATGCGTGATGCTAAATATTGCAATACATAATGAGGACAATAGCTGTATAAACTCTTGATAATATTTTCATTATTTTTAATCAGGCTGAGTAGACAAATTGATCATGAGAGCTGTTTTGTCATGATGAATATGAAACTGTGTTGAACATGCAGAAGAAAAAATAAAATATCGTCAATACCGTATTGGCTGAATAACTTTTCCAAATCATCTTCTGTACAGACATATGCCAAGTTTCTGACGAACAATCGTCCACTCTGAAACAGACAAAGCATCCCATTGACATCAAATACAGCTTTAACAAGTGTTGATTTACAATGGATCTGAAAAGTTTAACCCTTTTGGCCGTCACTGTCTTAACCTAGCGGTACAGGTCTGAGAATATTACATTGCATTGAAAAATGCATGATCAATATCTTGGGTTAATACTACTTTCTTATTTCAAATCTAAACACATCATAGGAGTTTTCATGTACACTTTTGTACTTTCTAACACGGTACTTTTTACCATCAAATCTGCTCTCTTCACAATAGCAAATACGTTGCTATAGACTATTTACACCCGACACTGAATATAGTGGTCTTCTCTCATTTTTGGACAGAAATTGATTGCAGTACAAAAATTTGCAAGAATCAAAACCACCTGAGTTCGTTTTGATTGTAGTTCTTCCTTTCAATATATATTAATATGATCACTCATTAAAAAAGAAACTTTTTAATAAAGTTTCAAAGCGAAAACATTATGCAGTAGGTTTTATGAATACAAAATATGAAAGACAAGTGAGATTACCTCGCCAATGCTTTCATCGTTGTCTTGGTCAGCATTCTCTGAAGCCTGGAAAGAATTGAAAAGAAGAAAGATAGGAATTTATACAGAAACTGAATTTTATCCATCCTTCTTTGATGCTTGCTTTTAAATATTGAAAATAAAAGATAGATTCTTTCACAGCCGCAGAATGTTGGCAGAACTCTGATTATGACCATAGATGACAATATCTGGTAGAGGAGTATGTGCAGTGATTATCAGATTAGCAAGGACACACAGTGGTTTAACAGACTCAGTACACCTAAGAGGTCACATGATGGCGATATAAACAAATCCGCTGAGATAGAAGCAAATGGAAATACACTAAAACCTGTCTAAACCAAACACCATAAGGACTGAGAAAACTTCAGTTTACAGAGGTGTTTGGTTTATTGAGGTTCGTTAAACATGGCATTCTATGTTTAAGGGACAAGAAAAGGTATTCAGTATAGACAGGTTCCGGTTTAAGACAGGGTTTGGTTTAGACAGGTTTCACTGTACATGCATTTCTAGATGTATGCGTGTTTCTGCATATGGTTTTGCTTGTACCGTGGTCCATTTTGAATTCCTGTTTGAACCCATTCAGGTATACAATAGGGAAACCAGGCCCAATCTCCAAGTAGTAAACAATACACTTCACCTAGGGGGCCTTCCATTGCTCTTTGAAACAACTGGACCTCCTAGGATTATGTTAATTAGTAAAATTATTCAGTATGGGCACAGTCTTGTTCAGTCTTGCACCACTTCCATTGCCTTGCATGTACAATATGCAAGACCATGTCATTGTAATATTGTCATTTTCCTGAAATTTTCACAAAAGACTGTGTGAGAAGCCATTTTGAAAACTGTATTCAATGTAAGATTAGGATCACTATGCTTTACTTCAAGATAAAATGATGAGATGTGATTTCTTTCTTTCTAAATGACACGTGTAGAATGCTGACTGAGAACTCTTTTCCTAGACTAAGTGCTTTTGATAAATGTATCACTGTAGATCTTCATTGTGTGGTCAGCAAACCACTGATTTCTTCATACGTTGACAATTTAAAATTGTTTCTACAGGAATATTTCAGAAATCTACACTGACGGAAACTAGCAATACTTCAATATTGATAATGAGCTCTTTACATTTTTGATAGCTGAACTTTGTCATCAAGTAATGTAATGCTGCATGAAGTCCTATAATTGGACATATTTCTGTACGATGGACTATCTCAAAAGACGCGATGGGAACACATCTTTGTTTCATCAAATTTCTCACATACTCACTTCAACCCTGAACATTTCACAGTACTGTAGATTTCCCATAATTCATTGCCGTTTGTATCCTCGGAGATACCTGAGTGAAGTCTACTAAGTCTATGTGTAGACACATTCACAGACTATTTATCAAAATTTTGAAAACGTACTTTTATGCACACCATTCTTCTCAATCCTCATTTTAAATAATTTGGAAAATTATGCATAATTGAGAGAGGAGATAGCATTTTTGTGAAATTTGCCAGAGATTGTGTCCTCAGCCATACAGAATAATGTGATGGAAAGTAGGGAGACTAGTTGCACCTGTTTTATGAAACAAAAGGATATTGATTTTTTGCAATGGAAGTGACAAAAGAAATTTGCATGCTAAGTTTTCTCAGAGAATGACCCTTTCAGTTCGTCATAACTTGCTGCCTAAAAAGTATGGCATTTGTAGTACCTGCAGAATATGACTTTTATGGTTGTTTAGTGGTTATTTTCAAACTTTCACTGAAATATCTAAACATACTTTTACTAGATATTATTTAAAAAATATTCTGATGCTGTATGCTAGTGCTTACATGCAGAACTGAAAAAGTTTTTAGAAAAGTAACCTTCAAGGATACAAAAAAAAAGAGTATTGTGGGTAATTTATTGTACTGTGCATTTGTACTTATCAGAAAATGACAAAACTGTTACTCTTGCACAGTTGTGCATCTAAAAATACTGGATGAAGGTAACATCTTTATTATATGGACATTCCAAGAAGAAATAATTTTCTTCATATATTAAATTCAGAATCCCGAGAGAAAAACGGAAAAACTTTCCTTGCAACATCAGGAATGTTAATTCCGAGACCCATCTTGCTGGAAATTTCCAACACAACACTACGATATTCACACGCTCAATAACCTACAGACTCTGAGTTATGGGTACAGTATATGGTTATCCTTGATTCTTATCATCGTAAAATTGCTATTTTTCACTCAAAGTATAAATCAAAGATTATACCTTCTTTATCCAAGGTCTGTCATCTGTCTTGGCTTTGCTTGGATCCCGGTCGGACGGTTTTGTGTCTCGGATTAGTTGTATGCACCGTCCCTCTAGTGGGCGGAAGAAGAAACAAAGAGAAAAAAGATGTACATGTGTGTCTGCATGAAAGACAAACAGGGCAGATTTAGATCAGATAAAGAATAACAAACTTGGCGTGTCCCTTCCCCAAATCCAGGGAGTGTGTCTGCTTTCTGTCTGATATGATCATCAGACCATGCTGCAGGCAATTCTGAGACTGATAAACTATGAGGTACGAGCTGATCTGTATCTTATCATATCAGCTTGAGTTATCAGTTCCTCATTATCTCTCATTTCTATTATTGATGACCCTTCATCTGTGTCTATCAGCAGAACCAATGAGTATTTAGCGAGACTAAGAAAAAAAGTGGAAAATAGAGGCAATGTTGATATATGAGACTGAAGTGACCTTTAAAATAATGAATCTCAATCTGTTTTTTAGATTTCTTGCTGGGTAAGTATATGCTCGTTGTTTCACAATATCTACCATCAACTACAAGATAAATTACATTATTATACACCTATTTCTGTAAACAACGGAGTTTCCTATAACAATGATGTGCAGTGAAATAACCTTGGGTGTCGTTGGCTGCCGTTTGACCTTCGACCTCGAAGGTGTTTCAGGTACACACAGACAAGAAACAAGAAACAATGAGACAATTTTTCAAAATGACATTTTATGATAATTAAGCCACACAGTAAACAGCGACAAGTCTGAAAAGTGTGAGTTTTACTTACAAAACCATTCTGCTAAACCATATGGTTAAACTACAATAATTTTTTTACAGGGCAATGAATTTTTATTCTTTACATTTAGTTGGTGTTGCTGTGCACATGCCCAGTCAGCATGTAATTACATAACCAATTGGGCATACAGGACGTTCTAAAACCATTACATTTTTAGTTTGAAGGATAAAATTTGAATGTTTCAACTCAAAATGCACATCAACATGTAGTGCTTGATTTTCTTCATTATATAATATATTCATCTATGCAAATTATATTCATTAGAACTGTGTAAATATGCAAATGAAATGCTAATGACTGATTATTAATGACAAGTATTCAGTTATTGGCCTTAAATCATGTACATTGTATTTCTGTACAACGAAACACCTTTCTGAGACACTAATGATTGATATGTGCTAGTTTTCTAGTTTTCAAAAGCACCTGTTTTACCTGTTTTACCTCTGTTTCAAGGTGTATATTTGGACCCACAGGAGACGGGGTGCAGAGGATTAAAAGAGAGATGACTTACTCATGAAATGTTTGTTCTTCTTCATCGCCTTTTGTAAATCCTCTTCCGATTTAAATTCAACGAACGCAGACCCTAGTAAGAAATGCAAAAGAGAAATCAGAATTGGAAAATATGAATTCAGATGCTGGACAGTGATTTTAATGCATATCACTACCACTACTACTACCATTGTTAACAATACCACTGGTACAACTATTACTCCAGTACTATCACTAAATTCCACTACTACCAGTACTACCTCAACATAATGCAGATTTGAGGTGGAAAGTCTGACTAAATTATTTCCTCTCCCGTCTTCCTGGATTGTTGGGTTTTCCCTGTTTTCCTCCCCAAGGAGTTTCTAGGACCATTGAATTACGTGCTGCTGTTCTTTATAACACTGATTACAGAAGTTTTATTTGTGGTGCCATCCAGTAACGCTGCGGAGAAAGGCCCAGCGACCAGGGCCAATCTGACACAAGTCCTACTTTTACAGTGTTGTTCATCTGTAAATTTCATTGACAATGAATACAAAACAGACCACAGAGTAGGAAAGTTGAATTCAAAGCCACTGCCCTGATCATAAAATTGAGTATTTAGTAAAACAGAGAGAACATACTGTGCACAACAACCACAGCTTGCCACTGATGAGTCAACCTTGCAAACAGAAATGATTTGTTAATGAGCAAACTAACAGACGCATACCTGCAACATTTTAACGCTTATGAAATTGGACATGAAAGACAG
Organism: Ptychodera flava; assembly: GCA_001465055.1. Taxonomy (NCBI): domain Eukaryota; kingdom Metazoa; phylum Hemichordata; class Enteropneusta; family Ptychoderidae; genus Ptychodera; species Ptychodera flava. Next base: position 178,333 of record LD359495.1, on the reverse strand, counting down.
CTTGAGCATAGACTAAATGTATAGAAGTGTATGAAAGACAAATATTGTCCCTTGTCGATTCTTAAGCTCTGTGGATGTCTGTCGAACATACATACCAGACTTTTTGCCATTTTTGTCCTTTGGGATCCGTACTGCTGTCAGCTCTATTGGTGACATGAAGTCTCGGATTTCTTTCTATATTTATGGAGAATTGATAAAAAATATATTAGTTTGTTACTGTTATTTGGTATACATCCTGATTTAATATGGACATGTAAATGGCTTCTCCTTGACAAGATTCAACACAAAACATCACACAGACAAAGCTTTAGAACTTCATCTCTTCATGAAGCAGAACTTTTCTGAAGATTTTTTCCCGAATAAAACAGTACAGAATGAATATTTCGCAAAAGTAGACATCTAGCTACTTGAAAAGTGAGCAAAACAGAATGTGGTATTCGTCCACTGCAATGTCTCACCTCTTGAGCTGTAAATGGAATTCCTTTCATTTTCACAACAAACTCTCCTTTTGTAAATGAATCACCGTCGCTTTTTTTCTTTTTCTATATGAAAAGCAAGTATAGATCAAAAAGAAAAAAATTCACATTTAATACAGGAACACACAGAAAAAAAATATCTCTGATCAAAAAATGTTACTAGTACATACCATATGATGTGAGATGATTGGTAAAAGTTGAAAAATCAAGCACTGTTAAATTGTCATTGACAAAATTTCAAACTTTTTGGAGGGCGCCCTCTATAGTTCATTGTTATGCCAACCTTCTTTTTCTTTTTCTTCTTCTTTGCCTCTTCCACCTTCTCTTGTGAAGTAGCTTCTTTGTCTTCATCTGAAGAGTCACTGTCTAGGTTTGATTTCACAACTTTAGATCTAAGATACTTGAATAGAATGAGAGAATAGGACAAAGTAAGACAACAATGTTGTGATCTTGAGAAGGTTATTCTCCCATACAGATTGAAACATGGTGATCAATTATTGATTTTCATCTAATAATCAGTAAATTCATACACAATAACTTAACCTTTATAGATTTTGCCAGTGTGTCAGTGTTTAGCTTACCAAATATACACATTCACTGTACACTGTTTTGGATTGTTTTGCACAGAGACTTGAATTTCTGTTCATTTTGACAGATCACTTTTTTGATCAGCGTACGCTGGCTGATCCCTCAAACTGCAACACTGGAAACCAAAACATTGTGATGCTGTTACAAAACTTAAAAGACAACTTTTACTACCATCAACCCCTTTTACAAGAGTAGACATAATGTTAGCAACTTGATACAAAACGTTTTTGCAAAAATGACAGGAAAGTGGTTCAAGCGGTGATGTATTGTAACAATCATTTGAAGCACTAGATGCATGCCTGTTCATCTTGAAGTCAAACCTGGATCTTACATTCACCATGCCGTCCCTCTTTATCGGGAAATAAGTCAATGCAAATAAGCTAAACCATTTTTGCATGGCAATTCATCTGTGTTGGTAGCTAATTACTGTCAATTGAACTTTTGATCTCAACACGCTAGATGTGCAACCGAAAATTTCAGTGACTGAAAAAAAAATCTAGCGTGTTGAGATCAAAAGTTCAATTGACAGTAAACTAAACCATTATAAATAGTAAGACAGTAAAACTGTTTGGTAACAGAGTTTATGAAGTGTCCATATGAACTTACATCCATGTCTGACACCCCTGGTTTATCAGCAAACTTTGTTTCTTTGACTTCTTCCACGTTCTTTTCTTCTTCATCTTTTGTTGGATCTGATGAAAATGTACAATATAAAAAGACTTACAGTATGCTCACTGTCACATCAGATGATGTTTACTGGCAACTTGCCCTCTGATTTTACGATTTGTGAACTCTTTGAGTCAATTTAGCAATTTCTTAAAATATCCTTGAGTCAATATGTGTAACACAGAAAATAATCTAGACTGAAAGAGAACACTCGAGAGTCAGTGGTGCATTAAAGTGCTGTCTAGGTTACATTGTTTATGAGTCTGAAAAAGCATAGATGAATTTCACTATCACATATCCTAGTTCATGTGAGATTTATGACTGAAAACTCAATCGCACTTACAGCAAGAGCATAATTCCCTTTAGCATATAATGAGAAAATGTGCGGCTGCAACTTTTACAGAAAATCTGAATGCTGTCATGAGAATATTGCTGAGTCAGACATATATTAATAACAAAATTGACATTCTACCGTCTGATAATTCTACTATCTGATACATGGTGTTCACAAACTTCATGTCTGGAAAGTGATATGAAACATGCATTACTTTACTCCAATTCCATCACCAAAGATCAATTGAGCATCTTTGAAACTTTTAGTGTTTTTTTTTCAGGTTAGTTCAACAAAGGAATTTGAATCTGAAATGTTAACTTCATTTCAGAATTCATGAAAAGTCCACTAATCTCACCAAACATTTCTTCATCATCTGATGCCACCGATTCCTCCTCATCCAATTCTACATCTTCCATCTTCCTTTTCTCTTTCTTCACCTTGGCATCTTTGCTGTCCACATTCACGGTAGCATCATTCGTCCATGCCTTCACCGTGCCTCTGTTTTTGTGACTTTCCAAGAACTCCTGGAATTCTGGGTCATCATCCAGCTGTGTCATAATAAATGCAAAAGAGATTAATGTTATAGCAGGGATCACAGTGCATGATATAATAATAGTGTATGTAGTTAATAAGCTCATGACTTTATTATTTGTCCATGAAATAAAATCAAGATGTACAGAAGTTTTGATAATTGTTACAAATGGTGATTATGCAATATAAATTGTGTTAAACCATGTAAACTGATGTCAGAAAATTTATGCCTCATTATTTGGTAGCACTATTATAACATGTAGTGTATTGTCCTTTGCCAATAAGTACGGAAACCATCTTGATATTAATGGTACCATAGTGATAAGTTTAAGTAGAGTCGTGCTGATCTTGACTGATACAAATAATGGTTAGAATAGCACACTGTTGATCAACTGTTTTACTGTAGCATGAGCTTTCAAAGACAACAGTCTCCTTTGTCAGATACCATAGTGTAACTCTAATGAGAATGTTCTACACTTCTGTAGCCACAAAGTAGGAATGTGAATTCAATAAACTTAATGATATCCTCATAAAAAATGTCCTCTTTGTGAAACGCCATATTGGATTAGTGAATACAGCAGTCAAATTTAACTTCTTCAAAGAATTCAAAAACCTGACAGTGACCAAAATGCGTATGGTATGTGGTGAAAAATAAGAAAGATGTTACCTCTTCTAGGATTGCTGGTTTTGTTTTCTTTTTCTCTTTATTCTGCAACAAAAGGAATCCTGTGAGATAGAGCTACTGCACAGTTACTGTTGTGGGCTGTACTTCATAAAGCTTTTCCTCCAACATTTTAGCAGCACTTGGGCTGAGCCTTGTTCACAATAAGCACCTAAGCTACTAATATTGACCTGTCAACCGAAATTTTCTGTAAAAAGATCCACTATTACCATTGATATCAATGAGATTCGGTCAAACCATGGTGGAAAAAGGGTCACAATAATGAAAGACATGATCAATCTTGAAGATAACTTGAGCAGTCGCAATATAACGATTCTTAGGAGGAGAATACACAACATGGCAAATGAGTTGGTTAAAACAGAATTCAAAACAAGTTAGTTTTCATAACTTTGTAAACCTTACATACCTTAGTATTTTCACCATCTTTCTGTTTTGTGTCTGCACTGGTCAGTTCTTGCTTGTTCTTGCTCTGTGAGTATTTGCTCCATGGTCTTGGTAACTTATCATCACCAAGATTCCTGGCGATTTCCACCTTGTAAATGAAACCGAACAAAGCATGGAGATTCTGAATATGAAATTTCAATGATGGCAAATGTGAGCTGTGTGGAGGATAATGTCTATCTCATGGAAAAAGCTGTAGCAATGAGGATCAGCCTATATAAGTCTGTGGTAACATGATTATGGTCTTAAATAAAACCTACACTAGTTGTAAACTTTGATGTATTTTCTGTTGATTTTGCTCAGTTTGTTACAGACATTACCTTGTTTTGATCTATAATATAAGCAGTGAATTGGGGTCATTGGTTTATTGCAACTGTTCTAAAGCCAGGCCATGTGTAATTCTCTGGACATTTACAATTTACTCCAAATATCATGACAAGCAATTACCTGTATTTTGGAACTGCCAACAAATGTATTGTTGTAAAACTTTAGCGCTGCCTGGGCTTGTTCCGGGGTCTTGAAACCAATGAAACCAAACTGTCTGAAAATTCCATCCTTTGTATACTTCAGCTGCACATCTGTAATTTCACCTTTCGAAGCAAATGTAACCCTAAACTTCTCTTCTTTGATCTATATAGAAAGGGAAAAAAGAAAGAAAATATGAACAGCAGCACTATTTATGATAAGTGGACACAAACCTCTTTGTATAAAAGGGTTTTCCTGAGGGGCCTCTAGTTCTGTACTCTTTTCAAAGAGATTCCCTAGGTTACTGGAAACCAGTACAAAATATTGTCCGTATCCAGTACTCTTTATCACTCTTGCCTAAACAGCCAACAGTGAAAGCAGCAGTCATAAATGATAGCTTTAGACTGTGTGTGTGACCTTTGAAATATTATGCGGTTTGGCATGATACATGGGAATGGTATTGGGGACAGTATACGTATTGCTCACAGATGCTGATCATCTGATTCAATTACTGTGTTTTTTAACCACCATGCTGTAACAATGTTTGTATACCATTTGCAGCTTGACTGTCACAACAGTCTTTCAGGAAATAGCTGAAAAATGCTATTGTACACATGTCTATATATGGCCACTTTTTTCAATAAACTGAGTACAAATATACTACTGGCATTATACAAGGCTTCAACGGAGTCTTTTTGCTGTGAAATATCACAACTGTACACTCAGTGTGACAGTTTTTGGACAGGGTAGTGAACTTCGCCCAGAGCCATTTCATAAATGACGAGCACAACGAAATCTTATTACCATTACCTTTTGAAACTTTATTACGTTTATCCTAAAACTGTTAACAGGACGAGAGTGGTAATTAGGGGGTTAAAGTTGCCAAATTTTTGACCCCATTTTGAGTGCATAGTAATCGAACTGCTATCGCAATAATCGGACGTCGTATTTGGAATGTGATTATAGGGGCTAAATATTGATATTTTGAAACTTCAAACCCCCGATTTTCAATTTCGATGTGTTTAGAAAACTGTTTGTAAAAATTTCGTGATAAATTAGTTATGTTCAACCCATGGACGACGCGCAACTATATTTTGACGTGTGTGGTTTATCAGACATGGGCTGTCTATGTGTGTTGCTTTTGACACCTTGTATCGTACGGCATGTTAACTTCCCTAAGTTTGTAGCGCCTAAAATAGCTTCTACCGAAAAAAACTATTCAAAACGGGACAACAGCATCACCTGACTTATAATATGCAGTAACATGACTTGTAAAACACTATCAATACAGAGCAAAGTGAGTACAACGAATAGCATGTCATTAAATGTCCGAAAACTGAGGTCGTCCGAAAACTGTCACACTGACTGAGTGTATTTACAGGAAATCTTCATTACTGCTGCTTCATTATACATCTTTGCCATGCCTGACAAAAAAAGCCATCAATCGGATTCTTTTTCATCATCATCATCATCATCATCACCACCAGGCATGGCAGGCAAGGCTTTGAGTTGAGACCAGGGTCACTGCCCAACTGCGTGCTAAGCATTTCTACCAACTTACGCCATCGTTGACCAAGCAATTTTGTGAGTTGTATGACGCTCCATACGACTCCCTCGATTATGTTATGTTGAGAACATGGGCTTCGGATCGCAGCAACGTTACTGACAGACTGTATGTTGGGATTGTATAGACGGACGTACTTACACTACAGACTCAGTCCCTTCGTATGGGATCCGGGACTGACTCGACTTCATGGAACTTAGAAAGTCACAAGTCTTACACAATGACTCTTACCCCTTTTGGCAGGTTCTTGACGATTATTCTGCTCATTCTGACTTGATAATCTTACAACGAAAGTTAACGAATCTCCTCCAGGCCATATATAAACACAACAATTCTAACTCACACGTGCAATATCGACCAGAAGGTGGCGTTTTTTTACGACATAGGGCCATTTAAGTGTGTGATCATTTTAACTTCCGGATAGCTGGTTTGAGCGCTTTAAAAACAGTAAAAAATAGCGCAATGTGAGCAACTTCACTTACCATGCGGCGTTTCCTCTTCACTCAAGTTCAACTGGTGCTTATGTACAGTAATTCACTGAAATTTTCAACTCCTAACAAAGAATGGGCATTACATCGCGTAGGAAATCTGTCTGCAATCACCTAAAGGGCCCAGTTGTCTCATCTCAAAATGCAAAATGGCGACTTGAGGTTCAGAATTACACCGAGTACTGTGGTATATTATGGGTCAGTAATTTCTCAACTCCCGCAAATTATATCAGCTGTGTCACTTGCAGACCTTATAAGTTACAGGTGAGTCAATTCTATTTTGGAATAGGCCAGTCGCGGAGCTGCAAATCGTATGCGAATGTCGACGTTTCAAGTCCGTAAACAACCAACCCGAGTCAAGGGAAGACCAGCACTGTCAGCAGTATAGTCTGTACTACGAGCAGCATTTGGCGGTTAGGGGAAAACACCGAGACTCTTTCGCGTTGTAACACTGCGCCCTTCAGTGCTCATATGATGCAAAAGAATGATATTATAGGTAGCAAAACTCCGCAGTCCGCTTTTTGCAGTGTGATTTTTTCCTCAGAAGATATTTTGAAATGAATTTCACCACACCAAGAGTGCCTTGGAGTTGAACCTTTTTAATTTTAGCAGCAACCACCACTACTACCACCCCGGGACTACCACAGAGGTTGCTGCAGTTCCACTCACCATGGAGCTGGAACTAGCACCATGCACACATACTCAGACACACATTATATCAAAGCTTGCTAGATGCATGAAACTTAAGTAACATGTAATTTCTATATGCTTGAAGAAGTAACTTGTTATGTATTTATATATATATATATATATATATATATATATATATATATATATATATATATATATATATATATATATATATATTACAAATTACTTCAATACAAAGTAGTAATGCTACATTAAAAATTAGAGTTATGGTAAAACATGATAAAAAATATAAACTATATTATTTATACAACTGTATACTTTTAGCATCAAGTACTAATTTCCAACAAGGACCTCTTTAAATACGAGCAGGACATAGATTGATGTCTTCATCGGACTGGCAGAGTGCTCAATAGTTGAACTAGAGCCATAGGTAGATGAAAGTCCGGAGCTGGATTATTAGATTAATCTAATAATCCAGCTCCGGACTTTCATCTATATATATATATATATATATATATATATATATATATATATATATATATATATATATATATATATATATATATACACACACACACACACACACACACACACACACACACACACACACACACACACACACACACACAAACATTGTTAATGGGTTGTAAGTTAAAAATTTGGAACTAGTACAAGTGTACATTGGATTTGTAAAGGTCATTCATAACCAAGGTAAAGTTTTCTTGTTATTAAAGTGCTATATGTTTATGGATTCTGTTTCCATTCCTAGGTCATAATGTTCAGTAAAGTTGACGCTACAAAAAGGAACGAGTTCTTAGACAAGCAGAAAGAGGCACGCAATGAAAGAGCCAACTTGAAACACAGAGATGATGCCTCCATCAAAATACAGGTATAGTACAGTCACTTTTCATACAGAATTACAATACTGCAATGCAGATGTCGTGTCCTTTTGAAGAAGACATTGAAACACAGACAAAAGATGGAAATTTTGATATCACATCTGATAGCGTGCTGAAATTTTATGTCCCTCTGATCATAGACTGTAGCCTCACTTCTACTGTCTATGTTCTTATTCAGGAAAATACAAGGGTATTTATGGAATGTACATGTTGGGAGCGTGACATGTAGAAAGTTTTTAACAGTCACACTGTTACAGATCATCTGATGTTCTCAAAGACAAAGCATTAACCCTTTGATTTCCAAAGTCAACTTTTGTTGCCTTTACAGAATATAACATAGCCAGCAAATTTTTTTAGATTTAGACAATTTTTTTCAGATCTTCCCCATAAATTTTGGTCAAAAATTTTAGTCATTGAAAAGTTGTGTGCATTAGGTCCAAAATAATCGAAAAAATTACAGAAAAATTCAAAAAAATTGGTAAAATGTTACACTAAAATTTTGATGGGAAAAATTACAGCACTCAAAGGGTTAATGATATTGCACTCGGGTATTAAACGTAAACATTAAGTCAACAGATAACTCAAAATTAAGAGCAATCTGATGATCACTGCTTCCTTATATACATTAATCAGCTAACTCGCTATCAAGTGGTCCCTGCTGACTAATTGCAAATTCTCTTGTCAGAAACACTTTCCAACAATCCAACACTGATTTCCAGAAAGCCTGAGCATCGCATTAGATCATGGATGCTGTAACCTCCAGTGCATTCATGATCCCTTCATGTGGCATTCTGTGTTATCAATAATACATACAGTAGTCAGTTTCTTTTTTGATCTTTTCACTTGGCTACCTGTTATTTAACTCAATCCCATTTTATTCAGTGTTGAGGCTTAACCTATGTACAGGGAAACTGGGTGGAAAGGTTGGGACTCAGACAGGTAATACCAAAACAACATTGTCCCAAACCAACTTGTTCCAAAGTGACCTTGTCCCCAAACCTCTTTGTCTCACTTGCCACTTCCTAGTGCAATTCTGTCCCAAGGCCTGCATGTTACAAATTTCTTTTGGAGCGTTGCAAATTTAATGTGCAAATTGTGACTGGGTGATTGTTGTGGACTGGTTAGAGGTCCTTTGAGATCAAGAGTTTTTGGATGAAGTGGCAAGCACTTAAGGGTGAAAATGTGCTTGGAAGAAGTGATTAAGGGGACAAGGTGATTTTAAAATGCAATGGTAAGACAATATGCTATGGGATAAAATAGTTTTGGGACAAAGTGACTATGAACCAATGGGTTTAGGGCAATTATACTTACAACCCTTTTCAGAATTAGAGCGCGAAGCCACTGCAGTGAACTGCAATAAAACTGCTTACACTAATTAGTTTCAGCTGTAGCTGTGGCCACTTTGGTGTTGA
>LD359495.1:145608-157407 GCA_001465055.1 Ptychodera flava | reverse complement strand
GGGTTAGGGATAGGGTTAGGGTAGGTGGACATGGGTTAGGGATAGGGTTAGGGTAGGTTGACATGGGTTAGGGATAGGGTTAGAGTAGGTGGACATGGGTTAGGGATAGGGTTAGGGTATGTGGATATGGCTTTGGGATAGGGTCAAGGTAGTTGGACATAGGTTCGGGATAAGGTTGGGGTAGATGGCTATGGACTAGGGATAGGGTTTAGGGTAGGTGGACATGGGTTAGGGATAGGGTTAGGCAGATGTCTAGTTGGTAATTTTCAGGGGGGGACTGTCCTAGAACTTACTACTAATGAGTTTTGCACATCCTTTTCATCCACGTACAGGCAGCTGCACGAGGATTCCTGGCCAGAAAGAGAGTACGACATCTCCTGACCAATCAGCTTGATGCGATTATAGAACCAGGGATCATCAATAAAGATGCCAGTGGTGGTGTCAAACCGAAGTTCAGTCCAGGTGAGTACAAATGTTTCAATAAACATTGCACCACCACGTGAACAGGCTACTCTCATAATGTCAGTGCTTCAGTAACTGCTAATCCAGTTCATTGTTAATCACATTTCATGTTTCCATGTTCATCATTAAGAATGTACTACATGTATTTGTGCTGCAAAAGAAGTTTATATTCATTCACCTTCCAACAACTACGATATGCAACAGCCAGTGACCAGAAATGATATCTCTCTGTTGTGCATTGGTAATTTTGCAAAAGTCTTACAGGCACACACACACACCTGTACTCACAGCATATTTGTAATTGTATTGAAGCACCTTAGATATACCAGAAAAGCAGTACACCATGTCTGGCTTATATGTATCTGCCAGCAATAAGCCCTTTCTGACAAGTTAATTTATATGACCTGTAAACGTAATTTAAATGGTTTTTTTTTTTGCATATGAAAAATATGTGATAAAAGACAGTTGAAATTTTTACCAAAAAGGACTACATGTAGCAGATCTTACATGTCGTGCCTTTCTAGAATTAAAATTTCCTGAAATAATCAGAGTACACATATACATATAGGAGAAATTTAGAAAATGATAAACAGCACAGCACATTTGAACATTTATAGCTGGTTCAACAATATTGTAGAGCAGTTTAATTTTTCAGAACATATTATATTCTTGTGATGAAAATGTTGACCAAAAAAAGGAACAAGGAAAATTGCAATGAGTATGGAGAGAATAGCAATACTTGATTTCCTGAACACAGGAATCGATAGAATACCAACTTACATAAGCCACTGAATATTTTATTTCGATTTACGAAGAAATACTACAGGCTGCACTAAAAACTTTGTATTGTGACATGCATAGCAAAGAACAAGCCAATTGCTGTATACTGTAACATAGTTCTTTCGCTTTATTTGATATAGTCATTTCAGAGTGAAATTTTACAAAGCCATTGCGAACTTGCATGCTTTCAGTATACAGTCTGAAAATGCAATATCTGGAATATTGTGACTCTGTCATTGTGGTATCGGCTTGTCACAATTTTTTGTTTATAATCAAAATAATTGTTGTTTTCCCACAGCTTTTGACCTCTATATTGCAGTCAAAAGGTTTTTATTTGTTTTCAATGAGAAGAAAGACAAAGAGGTGAGATGTTGATGCAATTTTTACGTATTTTATACCCAACTCAATTCTCTTCCTCAGCCATAAAACTTATGTTTGAATTGTTCCTCAGGTAGAATGATCCTTGGGGACAAATATTTAGACTCAAATTTTTGCAATACTTCTGTAATCTACCAGTTCTTGGGGCTCCTTTTAAAGCTCTTGGAGAAAGAAGTTTTCACTGTCTCATTTTCTGAAAATCAAAACTTTTATTTTTCTCTATAGAGTTAACACAGGGATGGCGGCCATTTTGAATTTCAAATATCAGTACATGTTAGGTAATTTGTTTCTCTAGTGCCAAAGTTTGTGATCTCTGATTTTATTCTTGATTTGGTGAGAGAATGGTTGAAAGTTGCATTGAGGAAAGTTTGAGCAGAAGCTTAAGTCTTTCACTTTTGAGGTGCATACATATACTACCTTAAAGCCCCAGTAGCTGCTAGCTGCGAATTTTATGTATTTTATTCATGATTATATTTTCAAACCAAAGTTTGTTTGTGTAAATGTTCTAACTGAAGGATGTGTATAGAAGTATCACTGCTCTCTTATTTAGACCATACCTACATGTTTTACAAGTAATAGGCTGAATAATAAACAGGTGCTGCACTCATAAAATGGCACCCCCACGGAAAAGTACAAAAATCAGTATTTCCTGCACAACACACAATGGTCAACATTTTGTTGCTGTAATCTTTACTTTCTCTGTCATATGATTAGTTTTTCAAAATGGTGGGAAATCTATCATGATGTTAAAACGTTTGAATTTACATGCCACTTTCGACGCATAACAGTATTATACACTTTTTCAGTCGTTAATGGGTTTTATTCAAAGAAAACTATTGGACAACTAAGGATATTTTGAGATTGGTTTATTACACATTCGCAGCTATTGGGGCTTTAAAGAAATAAATAAGACGCTTCAGTGGTCAGTAAATCAAGATTCAACATTTCATGATGAGACTGGGTGTAATCTCTGTATAGTTGTCAATAACATGGCTGGGATTGTATGGAAAGTTAATGATGCAGAATTGTCAAGCAGTGTGAACGGTGAACAATCATAACAGCAAAGTGCAACCAATGTTATCATAGATTGCAATGTTAACCATGTATAATAGACTATTGTCCATTCACTGGGACCAGAGATCTCGTGTGATTCCATTATTAAAAGCACCCATCCATTACCAGTCGTGTAAAATGAGTCTGTGTTTGCATGTGACATCTGTGATATATGTGCTACTTAAACTTAAATAAGAGATGTTGCTGTACGTGGACCATGGCGTACACATAGTTTACCCTTTGTCACGAAACAATGTCCAGTCAGACACCGCAAACCGTGCAAGATCTCATGCAGTCTCCTACGGCATGGCAAATGGTCTGTTCTTTCATGAGTGTTTATCCCAATGCTTGGATCAGTGTCACAGTTTTATGAAATATCATTTTACTGTGAACTGGTACTGTGGGGGCATACAAATACAGCATCAACTCGTTTATGCAGAGTTAGTGCTCTGTGTGAAATGTTGGATATCAAAACAACAGTGAAATTCACAGTCAGTAAAGAGAAATGTTTATCAAAATATTATGAGATTGCTTACCTTATTTAGAATATTTTATAAAGTGAGTGATAATCAACAATTATTTTCCAAAATTCTGTTATTATGACCTTATATCTTATGTCCTGGAAACATGTCATTGTCGTCAGAAAAGATTGTTAGAATCTGTTTTGAAGCAAAAGACTATTTTAAACCATCCATGCATATCATTCAGCTGTTTTCATTGTGTTTTTGGATACAGGCTTTTTTAAGTAGAGGGGACCATTGCTACTGCACAGTGTTACAATTTCCTGCACTCTATACACATTTTCAAATATTTAAAAAACAGCACTTGCCTGAACCATGTTACAAATGGTAATATTTTATTTGCTCAAAATCAAATGATTGTTTGTCAGAAAATATCAAATTGGAGATCACAATCAGGACAAAAGTACATTTATCGTTCATGGCCTACAATGTTTGGTGATAATCAATTTATTGTTTGTCTGTATAATTTGTGAATATTACTAGTAGCTGCCATTTATAATGACTCCACACTTTTGACAAATTAAGCAGTACACAGTTACTTTTAATCTCACTGCGATTCCTATCTATCAATTGATCAATCTATCTATCTCTCTCTCTCTCTCTATATACTATCAATGAAAAAATCACACGACAAGTCACAACATCTGATTGTCTCTATACTGCAAATTTAGGGCATCAAAAATGACTTGTGTAGGAATTGAACCCACATAACCCATTTTGGATGCTCTACAAACTTGGCTAATTGATCAGTTAAGTTGGCTTTAAGTGTATGTGTGTGTATTTTATATATATATATATATATATATATATATATATATATATATATATATATATATATATATATATATATATATATATATATATATATATATATATATCAGGGCTCGAAATTAGCGGTAGTCCCGCGTCCACAGACTACCAACTTTTCCCTGGGGCTACCAAAAGCCATGAAATGGTAGCCCACACGGACTACCAAAGCCTTGGACGTGAAATTACTTAGTGAGCGGCATGATGTTGGTCGCTGTGAGATGACCGACGCTCGTATAGTCAACCCAGTTATAAAAATTAAAAAGCGACAGTGCAGTCGAATTTGTCGCGACAAACTTTCAATAAAATGGCATTGTGTGAACTGATGTACTTGGATGACAGGCTCGGGAAATGATGGCCAAAGAAAATTTATTTTGATAATTTAACCAAAATGTATCAATCACAATTGAACACAAAAATATTCAAACTGCAAAGAAAAAGCTGTAGGGCCATCCACAAATTACGGTTTCCGAAGTGTACGAGATATCATCGCATGATAGTGTACTATGGTAGAGAAATATAGCCAATTGCCACGAAAGTATTCGAAACATGACTGCACCAAGTTGTCATCCTGAAATTCATAGCCAATCTATTTTAGCCATGTTATGTTTACACGTGTTGAATGAAAAGTAGTTGTCATGGCGAACATCAAAATTTGCATATAAGCTCTGCCTATGAGTGAATAGGTCGTCTATGAGGCGTCACCGTTGTCCACTTCACATGCTATACCTCTCTCCTAAGGCTATGATCTGCAGGTATTGATGTCAAATGACTAGAAAATTCACTTCCTGGATAGAATCATGCAAAATAAATCTTTCATTGTCTAGATATAAATAAAAATATCCTTTACCAAAAAATTCTTCATTCATGCATGGGCTAGGCTACCAGACATTGTCACTGGGCTACCAACTTCAGAAAATGGTAGCCCAATGGGACTACCAGTAAAAAAAGTTAATTTCAAGCCCTGTATATATATATATATATATATATATATATATATATATATATATATATATATATATATATATATATATATAAAAGAGAGAGGGGGCTACATGTATATACTACCTGTTTACAAGTTGAATATGGTATCATTTACAATTATTAATACCTGTACAATATAACATACATTTGATACAATTTACCTGTTAACACCTCTCAGTGAATTATTCACCATTCAAAATGTCCCGTAACAGGTGACAAGTACCCTGAAATTTATCTGTACCAGCAGCAATTATTGCAGGCCCCGCTAATAGCACAGTTTGTAAAGTTAAATGGAATTTCAGTATGTAGTGAAAAAAGAATTTATTCATTGTTGTGAGGTCACCTTTTGACTGATTTTGTGTATGAATTTTTTCAGAGATTTGAGAAGTTATGTCGCTACATTGTTGCCTGCATGGACGCACAGGGGGAGCCAAAGGTAAATATGAAATTTCAAAAATTTAAACTTTTTTTCACGTGTAGAATTCATGTTTTTGTTTTTGAAGATGTTTTATTGGTGACAGTAGAGGAGATCACAGTGCTTGTCAGAAAAGGTGTAATATAGTATAGTTGTCAACTTTAACACCGAAATGATTTCAACATTGCAGAAAATTCCTTAGAGCGTGCTGATTATGAGAATTTCAGTTGAAAATTTATGTCTCTCGGCTAAGTTCTAATTCGTTTACTTTGGGTGACCAGTGTTGAAAGGTTTACATGAATTGCTTCTTCCGCAATCAGAAAATTGAGACACTGCCCCAGGATTTTTCAATGGTGAAGGAACTGCATAAGTTTACTGATTTAATTTGTGGAATATCCCACAATGGATTTTGTGTGTTTGCTTTCAAATTCTGAAGATGGGGGTCCATGATGGACTATGAATGCGTAAATTGTCAGTATTTGTTGAAGAGAAATCTCACAAATGCAAAAGACGCTGTGTCCACTTTGACAGTTGTGAGGTGATGGACCGGGTATAGGTACATTGAAACTGAAAACATTGACATCGTATTTATGCAAATCCAGTCACTCAGCATTTGCAGAGTGCCAAGATAAGGACTGTATTTTCTTGAAATTTGCACATATTTCGTTATCACATCTCACAAAGTTGCAAGTGCTGAAAATAAATTCCTCTTTCCTTGGAAAGGGGAACTTACTCCATAAACCACCATCAGAAAAATCAAATCTCTTTATTTTTCATAAGTGACATAATCACAGGACGACAGAATCTATCATAGTGAGCTGATGAGTAATATCTTGTATCAGTTCACGATTCAATACATTGAATAGTGTAGTTCTCCAAATTAACGTTGATGCCTATGCACTTCTTCTTAAACTAATCTAATTTTGCACTCTTATCCGGTGTGACAAAAAGGATCCCAAGAATTCTCATAATAGTGCTTTATCTGTACAAGCACAGATCAGCAAGTTTATTGCGAGTTTCTTTCATTTTCCCTTTCACTTCGGAATTGTTGAGTTAGCCACACAGTCCGCCAAGCCAAACGCTGGGTATTAATTCTGCATTAATTTATGACATTTGACACCAGAGATTTTGACTCGAGAGGCCGACAAGTGTTTGTTTCAATTGAAGTGGCTCCCATATGTAACTCTTCTGCTGAGAAAGGCTGTCGTTAAGTTTAACATTTTAAATTATGTATGATGTAAAACTTGAGATAGATCGTATGCAAGATATCTGATGTAGCATACATTCTCATATCCTCCAGACTTACATTAATTACTCACTGACTACTGGTATATCAACATTTTTCTTTTTTCTATTCTGCAATCCTTAATTTGTCTGCTTTCTGTTTGTCGTGATGGTAACACACATGCATGAAAACGAATTGGGATTATAGCATGCCCTAACGGAATGGCTGCATTTCTTTGAAAGTGTGTTTGTTCGTATTTATAGAAATTGACCAGTGCCTATTCTGAGAATATCGCTGAATTCATGAACGGAGAATTTAAATTAGAATGTGTTCAGGGATTGGATTACTCTGCATCTGTGGAATACTAATTCACTTCAGCGTGAGTGCTACTTCACAGAAAAGTAGGAAATCTTCATCCTGTATGGAAAGCCATGGATATCCTGAATTCTGAGATTTCCTGGCAAACAAATCTGTCAGAGTTGTTGGGCTGACATACCGCACGGAAATGCCACACATCCCAAGCATTTGAAATTCTTCCGGAAGACTAAAAAGTTAGACAATATCAGGAGTTATTGAGATTCAGGAAAGTGGGGGTGTTTCCAGGTTGTGTGGGTGTCTTCAAGGATATGAGATATCCTCTCAAATGTATCAGAATTGATGTCGTGGTGTGCTAGTTTGGAAATGATTAAAATTTTGAGGACAAGTACTAGAAATTAAATGTTCATATAGACATAACAAAATTAATTTCAGCTGATGAGTACCTTATGAATCATCCAAATTTTATCACCACAAATTCTTTTGATTTCTGATTATCTATATGTATTTTGATAGCTATTCTGTAAAAGTATGCATTTTGATCAGTTTTCCGAGAAGTAAATTACATACCATACTTTGAATTCAACCTACATTTCACTGGCAGCAATTTTTTAGTGTCACAGTGATAGTAGATAAACCATTGAAACCCAGCAGCTTTAATAATTGTCATGTGAACTGGAAAGAATTTCATTTGTTGAATTGTATTAATTTGTATGGTATAATCACAGCCCTGGAAGCGCCAGGGTCCATTGTATGATATTTAACATCAGCAAAATCACACCTTGCAAAAAATACAGCTGTGCTAAAACGGAAAAGAGATATATTTTTGCAAATACTGCTTTTGACAATCAGTCAATGTTTACAAAATATCTCACACAAACTACAATGCGAGCTGTCACAAAATGATTTCTTTGATGAGTCATTGAGTGTAGAGGTAGACACTGTGGGTTTTACTTTTCAAAAAAGCCAAGGTCAAAAGTAGTGGAATAACAAACGGGTAAATGATCAAACAAAAGAGGAATGGATTGATCATTGATTGGGTAAACCAATCTATTTGTCAACTAATTCAAAAGCATCCTATTACATCGACATACATGTATACCCTTAAACTAGGTTTGATTTTAAGAGATCCTTTTTTCCACGTGTTTGAGGAGCATCTTCATTTCTATTCTGATATTATCATTTTTTTGGTGATGAAACTCCTTTGCACTTGACACTTGAAGTAAATGATGAACTCTCTGGTAGTCGGAATATAAATGTTCAACATCTCCAGCACACTTCTTGTACGATGACTGAACTGGGTAACCATGATGCTGAACGTTGGTCCAATGTTTGCACAGGATCTCCATTGCTTGGTTGAATACCTGTTTAGAAAAAAAAATTTACAACGTCAATAAAATTAATCATACTGTAAATGTAAATTGTCTCTTGAAAAGTTCACAAAACTTGCATTTGATAAATACGTGATATATTTCTTTGTATATAATTTTCTGCAATCGATGCAAATTTTGCTTGGGAGTATAACACCCGCCAACTTCTTTGAGAGAGTGGCTCAATCATATTATACTCGCTGAAACCTGGGCAGAAGGACGTCAGCACAAAGGCATCTAGGTTCAGGTCTCGCCATAGATGCATGTTATAAAACATATTGGTGACAAAATTCACATTGAAATCAGAACCCCATAAAGAATAGCACAAACAACTGGCATCCAGCCCTGTCGTACGATAGAGGTGATGTCGGTGACGTGGGCTATGATAGAGCATGGCCGGTAAGACTCAACCCCATTGACAACCGTCAATGGCCCGCTACGCCCATAATCGAAATACATAAAAAATCTGCCCTAATTTTATTGTTTTCGACAGTACCAATTTCGCAAAAGAAACTGTTTCGATCGTCCGATTCATTTGGCTTTGAATTTAACGTGAAAGTACATCAAAACTTGGCCCTCATTTTTTTTTTTTTTTGGTCGTACTTATGTCGCAAGAGAAACTGTTCCGATCGTCAGATTCATTTGGCTTTGAAATAAAGGTAAAAGTACATCAAAAATCAGCCTTGGTTTTGGAACCTCCATGTGATTGTACTGCAGTGGGGCGGACATTAGTGGTCCCCAAATTTAAATTAGCATAGTAGAGTGGCGTCAACTCATGAATATTTGTGCATATCATGAATATTCTATGTCCAGTATCGTCGCCTTGCAGTACCTTGCATTGTCACGCAGGATGACGGGCCTTTTGATTTTGACAAGCTTCCTTAGCTTACCAGCAAACAGAATGCAGTCTATTGTCAAACAGATACCCAAAACTATTATTGCTCAACCAACTTGTCCAACCTCAACCACAAATTACCCATGTCAACAAACTTTTGCTGGCACAAACCAAGCTTCACACTCTTTAACCCTATCCAAACTGGTTCTTCCCTCCCTATCAATCAATGCAGCAACTCGCCCTCCCCTGTCAACAGTCAAACAGACCAGCTTTCTCCTCAACAAAGGGAACCTATGCCAAATGTTGACCAACTATGGAAATGTAATAATAATAATAATAATAATAATAATAATAGTAACAGTAATAATTTATCGCCATATGCATTAAATGCAATGAGAATTGATTTTTCACATGCGCATCTAATGGAAAAATCCAATTTTCTTTTAGATCGATTCTACCAATCAAAACCAAAACCAAAGTCCACCACCAATAAACTATACATAATGAGGTTCACACTGTCAGCATTCACTTATCATCCCTATGGCCCTCACTGAGTTCATGTATGATTACATGACTTTGAATGATGCAATATAGAGTAGCTACATAAAGCAATAAATCAAATTTATCAATAAAATTATGTACACTAATCAGTATGTTCTGTGAAAAATTAGGTCAATGGGATTTGTGGAAATTTCTCCTCAAGTCTGAGGACTGTATCATAATGGGAAAAATTCCAAGTTTTGATGTATTGCTCCAAATTCTCATTAGCCAGTGATGTATCATATTTCATATGCAATACACACCTGCCTACCAATTAATCAACTCTCAAAAATACACAGACATGCATAAACATATGGTGTACAACAACACATACATACATGTACCTGACTGCTTTCATACACGTACCCATACATTGCCATATATTCACCACACACTATCGTACATGTTACATGTGCAGTTTGTTCTGACTTATAAAAAATATATCAGTTTGAGGATCAAAATGTACATGTCAAACAAAAATTTCATTTGTCAAACCTGTGATTCTCTATAATGACGACAAGACTTACAGAAGCATTTTAAAAACGTAGCTTCACTCATAGTCTTGCAAATTTTGCCTTACATTTTCACTGCGATGAACTTACTTGAATGTGCATTTTTAATCAATTATCTGCTATTTACAGAGAACACCACATTAACCCGTCAAGCCATTTAGCAAAATGCCTAGTGAGACAGGGAGTCGTTTGGCCAGATAACAAATAAATTGGCGATCAACTTCACTGGTTGGGTACAGCAATTGCAAACACTAAAATCAGCGGGTAATCTCAATCGGTGTGAATTGTGAATTATTCTTCATTCGATTCAGTTTATTTTCTAAGATACACCATGAGAGAAATGGTTTGTACCACTGTGCGATGTTTACGCAGCCTGTAGTATCAGTATCAATTTTATGGCCAGAGTTGGGCTTCCTGCTGACTTTTGTATTACAATCGCTGTACCAGACCACTGAAGTTGACCGCCAATTACTTGTTATCTGGCCAAATGACTCTCTGTTTTACAAGGCATTTTGCTAAATGGCATGACGGGTTAATGTGGCGTTCTCTGTAAATGAAATTGATGGGAATTTCTAAGAGCTGCGGTAATGAAGTTGTACATATTTAGGTGTTCAATAAATTTTGGTCAAATATAGAACCAAAAACATATGCAGAATGATTATTGAGCAAAGTTGTAACAATTAAGTCATCAGTTGTAAATGGACAAACAGCATCATTAAATGTGGCATCATCAATTTGGCTATATGTAACGCTAGAGTTTGTCACCAAACTCTATTTCTAATGACAAAATAAAACATCAGACAAAGGGAGCCAGTAGGGGAAACACTGCAAATACATAGAGGCACATGTCCACACATAGACACACATGCACATAGATACTTTTACCAGTACATTCACATACACAGACACAAAACCAGCCACAGATAAATGTAGATGAAACTAATAATGAGGTTATCCCTCGATATCACCTCTTGGTGGGGTCGTATTGCTGCGAGTGCGGTTGTGGGCCGCATCACACGAGTCGAAGACGAGTGTGATGCGGCCCACAACCGCACGAGCAGCAATACGACCCTACCAAGAGGTGATATCGAGGGATAACCTCTTTATCATATACCTATGCCCACGTTATTGAATGGAAAAATCTCATATATTAAAATATGATACGTTTCACTGTGGTTTTTCTTGATGGACTACATTTGTTTGCGTCATCTTGCTAAGGCGGATTGATATACTAGCGTCTGACGTAATCTATCAGCTGGCTCATTGCCAGTTATTTTACGGTTGAGCAGAGAAATGGTTGAACTCTGTCATCAAACATGTAGGATATCTACCGAATCGGTACGGTACATGCAAGTGTTGTGTTTGGTATTATTTTCCAGAACGCATTTACCATGAATACACGATATTTTTGAAAGTTGTGCTTTTGAATTTGCCGGTCCTCCGACATGTCTGATTTGCTTGTCGTCTGTGCGTCTGTGCTTATGCACGGATGGAACAGCTGGTCTGTCATCGATCTGTCAGTGCCCATACGGTGATGATGCTCTGCTCTTTAATTTGTTCAAATTGGTAGCACTACTAGCAGGTTGATCCGATATCGACACG
>LD359495.1:58447-94695 GCA_001465055.1 Ptychodera flava | reverse complement strand
TAAGGGATTTAAGTTTTTGTGGTACATTGAACTTTTGACGTTGCTCCTCAGAAGAGACTGTCTTACACTGCCCTGTCACTGCACTCACTGCCTTGTCACTGGACTATTTCAGAAAACACACCCAATACTACGGTGGATTTCACAATCAACACAGAGTTGTTACCTGGCTGTGGGATATTCTACAAAATGATTTCACCAAAGACGAAAAGGCATTGTTTCTGAAGGTCAGTCAACTCACGTTATGCATTATCCAGCCTTTTGATCCTGAATTTCATTCCGTGTGACTCTACAAAACTAGGAAAACAAACTCCTGGGATGAGAGTTGATATCAACAGAGCTGTGCATAAAGAGTTCTAGTCTTGATAACATCTTTTCAGACTTTCACAGGTCCAAATAAAATTTTATGAAAGGTTGATTAAAGTTTCTTGTTGTTTAAATGTTGGCCTATAGCACAGTCTTCAAACCATTGTGATCAAGGGGGCTGATGCTTTTGGAAGTTTGGCAAAAACTATATTTTTAGTGTGTGTTTCTGTACAATACCTCTACCATATGACTTTAGAACTTGCGTATTTAAGTGGTGGTAGTACTAACCAGATATAAAAAAAATAATTCTTTTTAATAGTATGGTAACTACATTTTTGTGCATTTAAGTTTCTTTCAAGTTTCTACATTACCATAACACAGCTCACAGAGACTTGTCTTTTGCATGTTTCACACTACCACAGCAACTATTTTGCAAAAGTTTGGTTATTATTTTTCCCAATTTTCCCACCACCATAGTTTGTGACAAGCTGCTCAAAGCCTCCACTCCTTGGATTTGCCAATTTGGAACCCCCGTTCTCAATAAGATGTGTAGAAGTTAGCGAAGACCAAGTGAGTATTACGATATAAGGAATGATACGTGTAATTCATAAACTTATGGTGGTTTGCGCCTCAAAAATGTAGGACTTAGACTTTTGCTCAACCTTTCCTCAAGCAAAATTTGAACCATTTTCTTATGAAATCACGGACAAAAATCAGTGGTCGCAGTGTAAATTTTGGTACCAGAGACACAAATTACCTAACATTTATGGATATATGAAATTCAAAATGGGCACCAATTCTGTGTTATCTCTATGGGGTAAATGGGTTAATAAAATTCCTGATTCTCATAAAACTAAGCAAGTGAAAAGGCTATATACTCCGTAAGCTTCAAAATGAGCCCCTACAATTGGTTAGCCAAACGAATATTGTAAAAGTTTGAGAGTTGGAATACGTTTCCCAAAGGCGCACTGTGCCTTAATGGCAAATTTACCATACATCAGGAGACGAAGAAACGTGTGACACAGTACTTCTCGCTGTGTAACTTCTTTGCAGCTTGTAATTAACAAAACTCCTTGAACAAATATGGAGCAACTCAGACCCAGCCATCCATTTTTCCATCCAATGAATCTCCCACCGTATTGAAAACATACAAATACGACTTCTCAGTGTCTGTCGAAATTAAGGTGGCAGTAAAGGCTAGAGCGTCAGTTATAAACTTCAATAAAACTATTAAAATATAAAAGTAGTCAACATTCTCTGTGGAAAAAAAAAACTAGACATTTGGGGTCAAAGGCATTGCAGAGTTATAGCCTGTTGAAACTCCTGAAAAATTGACCAAATAAGAGGAAGTTGGGGAGTCCTTAGTGTATTAACTATGGTAGAGGTCCCCTAGCTCTTAAAAATATGTTTGAAAAGGGAAAGTCATTTTTTGCTGTTTTTCAGGAAAGTTTGACAAGGCAGTGCTTGCATTCAGAATGCGTGACTGCTATTGTAAATGCATTTTTAGATTCTTTGAGTGTCAAAGAGTGTTCAAAAGTGAGATTAACCAAAAAGACTGCTCTGTGACTTCAAAAGAGGGGTGCAAATATGGCTTGTTTTCAACATTTTTGACAGAATAACAGTTTTCCTACATAATTTTATGCCAATTTAATCCAACCTTTGAAATGAGATATGGACATGGAATTTTTACAGCCTATTAACAGGGTTACAGACAAGATGACTATGGCACAATTTTCCTGTATTTGAAGTACTTTTTGAAAAATCACATTTTGAAATTTGAAAGAATTTTTTAACAATTTTTTGATATGTAAACCCATGTAAAATCATAAAAACAAATTTTATTTACAAATCCTGCCGTACAAATCTTACAATTAATAGTGTCAACATATTTATAACTAATTTGATAGTATTAAGTACTATCCAATTATTATTAAATTCAAATATGTAAAAAAATGTGAAAAATTAAATTTTAATATTTACTGGTGTCATATTTCAAAACCATGGCTGCAAATATACAATTTTTATATTCTCTGGAGAAAGTATTAAGTAAGGGAGTTATCCTGAAACTTTGAACTAAATATCTTGATTCTAACACTTGAAACTTGACATTCACTCTGAGAAAAGAATTCGTGCAAAAATAGCCTTTACCGCTACCTTAATGACTTCTGAAATGTTCCTGTGTCCCTGCAAATTTGACCAATCAAGGTACTAGAAATCAAACCATTGATAAGGGAACACATATCTCACTGAAATCTTTTCATTTGAATTTCAATAAATTTACCGTCGTGACCAACAAGTTCTCCCATCATACTTTTCTGTAGGATACTGGTGACACATTGGGCAGTGTCCTCCGAGGCTTCTTCACCATCAGAAAGAAAGACCCAGTGGGCAGACTTCCAACCTCTTCAACCTGCTTCAATTTACTGAAATTACCAAACTACCAGAAAAAGAGTACATTACGAGAGAAACTCAGATATTCCATAACCAGTAACACAGGCTTTGAACTCTCATAGTATATTTTCTTCAGCCACACATCATCTTAGTCTTAAAGATTTTTGTTCCAGTTACCTCAGAACTTGTGTATTATCTATCTGTAGACCGTGTGTCACATGGATTCACAAAGAGCTTGGCAGATGAGCTTTTAATATTGTGTATAATACACATGTAATATATTGATTTTGAAAGAGGTATGGCAGGAGGGTATTGGAGGGTGTACATGCAAAATTTCAGTGGGATGGGTAGGGAGGAGGGAGGGGGATAAGATGGGGAGGTTGGGACATGTGGCTGAGAAGGGATTGGATTAAGTGACTTTGAAGGGCTAGCAGTAGCTGGTTGTAAATATACATTTATTGTGTCTGTAATGTAAAGCAAATAGCAAACTGATGCAAATTTGAATTTCTCAGCAAAACGTTTTGGCGATTAGTTTGTATTTACAGTTAGCAAAACTGACCAAAAAAGTCACATGTAGTGCAAAGAATGGCACAGATCTGCTTGGCTGTTGCCAAAGTGTGAAGTAATGAGTTTTGACTCCGTTTTATATGACTAGTTGTGCAACACGTAAACTCACTGAAAAGTAAAACTGCCAGATTGTGTTGGCAGAAGCTTATGATTGGTGTACATGCAGAACTTTATCAATACTTTTTTTTTTATTCACTGCTGAATTCTGTTTGGCGTTTTTATATACAGTAAGTAATTGACAAAGGTTTTTAGTCTTCAGAATTGGCAACTTTGTGCACGTTTCACACAACCAATAGGCCATTACTTTAAAATTCCCAAACAGTCAGAATGTCAGTTTGGTTATACAGTGAGACAGCAATAACCTTGGAAATGGTTCACTGAGTTTTTTCCATTCTTTATTGTTTAATTGAACCTTTCAAAATTTACTTTTTGCCGGTAGTTTCAAGTTCATTATTTCAAATACAATATTAGCTTTGATTTTTAAAGGTTAAAACCCTCCCAAGTTCATCTTTACAATTGGTCCCCATATTCACAGAGTTGCGTTAGTTTCAACACAAAGACAAGACAAAACAGCTTGCCATGGCCGTGTATGCGTATTCATCACATGATCTGTTCAGTAAACAGGGTACCGTCAACATCATTTCTTCATTGAATTTGGATGACCTCAGTCTGTTTTTGGTAGTGTTTGTCCTTAGACAATGGTGTCTTTACCCTGTTCTGTATTCCTACAATGGAATGAAGAACAAACGTTCTCAGCATGTAACAAATCTCAGTAAATTGTTATTTTTGAGGTGAGTTACATGTCTACATAGGACTTCGTACACGGCAATGTCTGTAAGTCCTCTAAATTGCTCACAGAGGAGCCAGGACAGAGAATTTCCTGAACACCATGTTGTATATTGATAAAAGACTCAGGCATTGAGGATATTATGTGATGTACAGTTAGAAGAAAATTTTGTATCGAACCAAACAGCCATCCGGTTGAAAATGACGCTTGGTGAAACAAACATTACATGAAAAGCTTCAGTCGTGTCAATAGTAGTTAAATTCTATTGGATTGGTTGTACACAGACTATTCCTCACATAATTTATACTTCTAGCATACATTCTAAATTAAAGTCAGGTATTTTTGTCAATTAAATTCCTTGCTTGAGAGAACAGAGATTTTCACTATGAATATTCTGAGCAACACTGTTTGCCTCGGTTTCTCTGTGTGAGGATTGATCAAATGGAACCATCACTAAACTGTGATGAGGGAGTGGGGGCTGTCACAAGCAACACAAAACTACAATGAGCCGCTGGGTGTGCCATGCAAAAATTGTCATACCGGAAGTCTCAGATTTTCTAAGTCGTGTATTACAATATATTCAGTATCCATCATTTCACAGTCTTTTCTAAACTGAACTTTGTTTACAAAAAGAAGAGCCCATGTCCTAAATCTGTCAGTGAAACTTCAGTCTGGATGTGGGGACTTTTTTATTGATTAGCTGTATTTGCTGTTCATAGATATCAAGGAAAGTATTTAAAAAACAGGATTAATTCTTGTAATTTTGTACATATGTAAATTTTGAAACTGAATGCGGATTAGAAAGGCAATTTCACAGTGGTCTAGACCAAGGGACTCAGACCTGTATCTTTATTTTTCACATTCTCCAAAACTGACCTCTACTGACTCTGATATTTTGTAAAGTGCAATTTTGCTTCAATAAAATTAAATTTTACATCTTTCAAACCTGAACTAGCCATGACAGGAACTTTCGTGTGATCACAGTGTTATCTCCAGTGCCAAAAACACATTTTCTCAGAGTGAAACTTGAAAAATTTCTCCCAATCTTTTAATTTTTTAATTGAAGGATCCTATTCTATTGACATCAAGCCACTGTAATTATATTTCCACTTTTAAAAAGTCTGAAAAAGTGAATTGTAGTGTACCATCTTTGTCAAATCAGAGTTCATGGTTTAGAATTCACATTACCCAGCCAGCATGTGGAGGAGATCGTGTCCTTCCATTCTGACAAAGATTTTAAATATACAAATATACTGATTCTTGTTGCTGTAAAACTAGGAGAAAATGTGTGTGAATTTGTGATGTAAACTTATATATTTTATCAGTTGGCAACAGCAAATGTTGTTTGTGCATGAAAATATCACATATGAGAATTACACTTTTCAAGACTGACTGCCTCTCCATTACCCAATGGCCTGCTGGTGACCTTACGTGAAGGGCTGCTGTTAAACGACGGAGTAATACTAGAGAAGAAATGTAATCTTTCAATTGTGAATTACATTTTGGCTGACTTTCCATGGTGAAATTTTCAGTAAATATGGTTTAAGAGACCCATATTCTTTGTATATATATTTATAACCCAAACACTATAGATTCTGTACATAAAGTCAAATTATACATATAAAATTCATGTTTCAAATGGTATAGTGGAAATCAGAACCCACATACTACAAGGTGTGGTTGATTCTGCATATGAGGTATTAACGTTTTCTGGTTCAAGTGGCATGTAGTTTCTGCATTGATTGTTGTAGTGAAAACAGAAATGGTTCTTGTACATACAAAACAAAAACATGTTGTGTCACACTGCCCTCTCCCCAAAAATTGAAATGTTTTTGGTTTGTGAAAATTATAGTTTATAACATTTTAAACTAATTGATTCCATCAGCACAGTCCGTTTGCAAAGAATATTTTGTCTTCTAAAAGTTCTTTCTTTGAATTTTATCACTTTTGTAAAATTTTGTAGTGGCCAGAAATATCTGTAAAAAAAATGTAAAGCTGGGATATGTACAACGATCTTATTCAAGGACACAGCCCATCAACAATGCTGCATAGACGTTTGCAACAACATTTCATGGAAGAGTCATTTATTCCTCTGCAATGGTTTGTTAAACATGAAATTTCTTCACGTAGACAAGATTGCTCCAAAGTTCACTTGCAAGCTTATAGATAATTCCTCTCGAGTTCAATACAAGATATAAGGGTCATAGGTCAACATATATGAAGAACCTGGTCTAAACCTCACAGGTTGCATTTGGCCTGTGTTATGTTTCACACTTGGTTTTATTTCTGAATTCTTGACTGTTATTTTAGCATTTCCAATCAGTTTCACACAAAATCTGTTTTAATTACGCACTGACCTCAGCGTTCTGTCACTGTTTGAACTCAATGCTTACAGGGTCATGAATTTGTTCATAGTACTTTTAACTATGTTGCCATCCACGATCTTATGTCTTTAGAAATGAATTTTAGTAGAACTCCATGTGGCACACCCCTCCATAGATGCATCTATCATCATTTTCATTGATTTTGTGTGATCGTCGAAATTAAGTGTCAACTATTAGTTGAGAAATTGGATTCCAAATTAAGTTGAAAAGATGGCACCAAACGTAAATGTCTTTATAAACTTTCTCATTTCAAGCCTTTTCATTGTTTTACTCTCCGTTGATGTTTTATAATTGTAAATGAGTGAATTGCACTGACATTTTTCAGCAAGGAACAAAATAGACTCCTTCAGTCTCCTTCCACACAGGTCCACACCAGTTTTCCCGCAATTTCACTTTCCAGTTTACTTTTGATTCTTTCTTTAGAGTGAACTCATCTTGTGAAGCATTCTGTGAGTTTTGCCGGAGATTACTTTATACCGATGATGAAATTTGGCACAGAGTTTCTTGTTATGGCAAATGTTGTATCCATTTTGCACTAGATTGGTAACATAATTACAGCGCCCTCTGTGTCAGGTGTTGTCCAGATAATTTGCGCAGGATGGCAGACACAATGCGTATTTACCAGAACTGGTTTGTAACAGCTGCTTTTATCTGTTTAGGGCTCAGACTCCTCCAGATAATTGATTTGATTGCGATGCTGTTTGAGTTAATGGTGCCTGAGATGGATCTTCAAGTAGACAAGGACTTAGTGCTGATATTCAGTATATATCAATGCACTGGTATGCATGTTTGATAGATTTTATGTTAGCTTGAACAGTGGAAAGCTCAATGTTGTTGAATGTTTCCATCTTTTCATGTGTAAACAAGCATTTGTAATTGGTTTGTCAATAAAATGTGTAATATAAATATTTCAAACAAAGAATGTTTGCCTATTATTTGTTCATGATTTTCCCGGTCGCTGCAGTTTTCACCATCTTGTCTATGAAATCAGTTCCTTTTTCAGTTTTATGTAGATGAAATCCCATCTTGCCACACCGAATTTCAAGTATGGCTCAGATGTGTATGAACGTTACAAGGCACCTGAAATGCAGACAGACAGTGACTAACTACTTTGATTGCCTCAATATCTTCAGGAAGTTTCCAGAAATTAGGTGTTGGTAATGCCAAATATCCTAAAGGTGGCAATGCCATTGTCATAGGGGGTCTCAGTGTGGGGTGTACATGAAATAATTGCTGCATGTAACTCAAAAGAGTGATCAGGGTTGTCTGTTCATGACAAAAATGGTATCTTTCCCTTCACCTTTTTCAGAGCCCAGTGTAGAGTAAATTGAGCATCATATGATATATGGCAGTCTGATTTAGTCCTCTAGCTACCAGCGAAAATTAAACAATTTGTGACTGCAAAAACCATGTTCAATCACCAAAAAAGTTGACAATGTCAACTTGTATTGACACTTTGAGTCCAGCACTGGGTTAAACCATAACTTCCCAAGGGTAAAACATCAGTCGCTACACATCAGCCTTTTCATCCCTACCATAAGAAACAGTTTAGCTGAAACTTTTTCAAGTAATTTTCTTGTATATTTTTGTGTCATCAGCGACTTCATACAGCAGTTTGTGGTCTGCAATTTATGCCACAGTACCATGAGTTTGAAACGGTACCTAACGCTTTGTAACAAAATTTTACAAATACTATCAAAAGTCACAGCTTCTGTCTCATTGATTTCAAAACAAAGTTACTTCAACAGTTTGAGTGATATAGGTAAAATTTATTTTTTATTCAGCTTTTTCCTTGCAACATCTTTGAGGTGTCTCTCTTTTCGATACTTCGCAATTGTTTCTTCTTCATGCGTTTGATTTTTGCTGGATTTTTGATCTGAAAAGAAAAGGAAATATGAAAATTATGAGCCTGACCATGGTATCCTATGACAAAATGTATTTGGTTGTGCGGTGCACCGAAGCAGATATTCAAACCAAACGCAAAGTGTCCTGTGTTTAAATCTGAAAATCACACGAGTCAGAACTTTACATTCTCATTAATATTTTCCTATGGACCAAATTTTTATATGAGCAATTTACTTTGTCTTGCAAAGTTTAAATGGTACAACAAACTTGTGACAATATCATACTGTTGCTTCCATTTTTACTCTGAATAATGTAACCCTTTGAGTGCCCAAGTCAACTTTTGTTGCCTTTATTGAATATGACATAGCCAGCAACTTTTTTCAGATCTAGACAAGTTAATTTCGGATTTTTCCAAAAATTTTGGTCAAAAATTGCAGCCATTGAAATGTTATGTCCAATTGGTCCAAAAGTATCAAAAAATTACAGAAGAATTCATAAAGATTGGTAAAATAAAAATTACAGCATTCAAAGAGTTAATAAAATACAAATCATGTGATATATTTATATGCAATATACTGACCACTTGAACAATTTCCGCTTTGCGTTCATTTTCAAATTTCTTCCTTTTCTTTTCTGCCCTCTTTTTGCGCTTTATCTAGATAAGGAGAGAGAAAGAAGGCGAAAAAATCACTTGACAGGCAATACTATAAAGCCATTCACATGCACATTATGCTGTTTAGCTCCACTGTAGACTTCACAAATGTGTATCAAGTTTGGAAATATACTGGATACAAAAGTCTCTTGTTACACAATAGTCTGTTGTAGGCAACTACTATCCAATTGAATGGTGCCCTTAACCCTTTGAACCCAGGGTCGGAAAAAAATGTCCATATGATATCATAGGTCACCAGGGGGTCAGGGTGCAAGGGGTTAAAAATCTCTACTTCTGGTCTTTATGCTTTGGTAACAGTTTTGAAAGTATGTGTAGCTATGAACAATGCCATTCTGACTTGGCAAATTTTGATAAAATTCTCTCTACTGCACTTGCAGTTGCGAAAGTCCTCCTCAAAATGAAAAATTTGTCAGACTGTCAGTCAGATACTTGGCTGATCGGTTATGAGATATCATCTCAATCAGATTTGTTTTAATCATAATGATGAAATTAAGTTTGTATTTTTTGAGCAAATTTTTCTCATTTGTATTCAAAATATCATTTTCGCTATAAAAATTGCTTGTCTTGTAGATTTCTGCTTGGACTAAAAGTCCCTTGCAGGGATGTAGAAAATTTTTGTCACAGGCGGCAAAAATAAAATTACAGCTGGCAATTAGTGGCGCGAGTACCGTGCTCGCGCAGCGGCCACCGGTGGTGTGTGTGTGTGTGTTTCAATGTGTTATCATTTTCAGGACTACCTGTGTCAAATAAAGATACTGATTAATCAGTTTTCATTTTAATTGTCATATTGTTTAATACATAAAGTCATCTGCCTCATCAAATGCTGAATCATCAGAGTCACTCATATACACTCCATCATCATCATCACTTTCTAATGAAAACATTTCTTTAGCTTCCTTTAGTTCCTGTAGGTAAGTCTCTAACATTTCAACCTCACTACATTGAACTTCTTGGTCAACAGTATCACATGAGCCTGTAGCAGTCTTGTTCTCATTTTCTGTACTACCTGTGTCAATTTTTCTGTGTCTGTATTTAAGTTTACTTCTATTTCTTCTGGTCATCCATGTTGCAACAGCTTTTTTAATGATACAGTCACATTGATCAGTAGGGGGCCCATTGATAGTGATTTGCAAGAGGGCATTAACCATGTCATTGTTCAGTCTATTTCTGAGTCTGGTTTTAACACGTTTCAAGGCACTTACACCACGCTCAGGCCATGCATTGGTAACTGGTGCAGTAATTGCTACCATGGCCAATTCAGAAAGTTTTGGAAAGTAACATTTCAATGATATAATTTTTGTCAAAGTCCACTCAATTGCACTTGGTAGCTTTTTACCATCTTTTGCCTTTCCAGTTGAATCATGCTTTTGCCAGTCATCTTTGAATATTTCAGGCACATCATTTCTCCATTTCAACATATCATATTTGATTTTAGCCCATTCTGCCTTTACTTCATTCTTATCTTGTTCACTGTCATAGTAGTAATCTGCTAAAGTTACCATTTGCTGTGACCCAAACTCATTAAACTCCTGTAGCCTTTGACAGTTAGGCACAGGGAGGGTCATTACATTGAATACACTAAAACAGCTCAATAATTTCAAGCAGTCATCAAAACGCCTGTCAATATTACAGATCAAAGCAGTCACATAATCATTTAACAATTTTTCATGAGTAGATTTTTGTGCTGCTGTTATAACAAACTCAACTCCAGACAGTCTACCATCATCTGTAAGGTCATCATTAAGTGTTTTCAGAGGTTGACAGGTATCTTTAATTTCCATTAGTTTGCTTTTGGTATACATTATAGCTGGTTCTACACGAGAGAAATTCAGTGAGCCAGTTTGAAACACCTTGCTCAACCCATCAAGATGTGGCAGGACAGCATGAAATATGTACAGAGTTGCAATAAACTTTGGTGTCTTCATTTTTTTGTACAAACCAAGGGCCAAAGGATCCCTCTCTAGATGTTTGAATGTGTGAAGCAATGCCTCATAATTTTCAAATACAGCAGTTACACTTTTACCCATAGATAACCAACGTGTTCTACAAGCCTTGGTTATTTTAGTTGCAATGGCTTTTTTACCTCTGTCTGTAAATTGAGTTTGTTTCAGTTCTGATTGGATCTGTACATATATGGCAGTTCGCTTCGGTGAATATTCAAAGAATTTCCAAATCTGTCTTATGATTTCCTCAGCTTCAGCTATGTATTTAATTTCACACAGTGAATCAGTACAAGCCAGTGCTAGTTTATGGCAAATGCAGTGAAAGTTTATCATGAGCCTATTTAAACGGCGAAGACGTGCAGCTACTCCATTATTTATTCCTGTCATGACACTAGCTCCATCACTGACGAAGCTTTTTAAGTTCTCAATTAACAAACTACATTCTTCCAAACACATCACTATTTCTTTAGTGATATTTTCTGCATTTGCCCCACTAGCACTGCTCAAATGCCTCACGTCAAGAAATTCAGTTTTAGGTAACTGAGCATCAAAATCAAAGTATTTGATGAAAATGAGCAATTGCTCCATGACACAGATATCTGCTGCTTCATCAGCAAGTAAACCAAAGCTGTCAGATTGTTTTATTTTGTCCAATATGAGTTCTTTAATTGTCTCGCCAATGATGACAAAAATTTCCCTGACAGAGGGCCGACTTCGATGATCAAAGTACTTTATGTCATCAACTCAAAGCAGTTCTAACAATTCCAGAAGTGACGATAGTTTATCATTTGCAATCTCCTCCTTTGCTACCCAGTACACGGCTTTGAATGCTTTCTCAACAATGTCAGACTTGCTTTCTTTCTTAGTAGTATATTCTTTGTGGAAAGATGATACACGTTGAATCATTTCTGCTCTCACTGCTGCCTCGTGTTGTTCTGTCTTGGCATGTTCTTCCAGAGAAAGTTTACGTACTCTGACACACGGACTTACATTCCATACTTTTGATTTATTTTTTAAATTGCACGTGTCATGTTTACGGCAAAGCAGACAATACATCCCGGTGTTTGCAACGTACACTGGCCACCATATTCCAGTTGTTTCATCGAAAGAAAGACTTTTGTTACTGAACCATGCGTGTGAAACCTTGTACTTTGAAGCTGGTGTCATAAATTTATCACTGGCCGGAACTGATGAACAACAATATTTGCTACACAAGTAATTGTTATGGAGTTGAACATCTGATATCGTACGCCTATCGTCGTCAAACAAGTCGGGGAACGCCGAAATAGTTTCATTTTCTCCTTCGTTTACTGGCAAATTGTAAGTCGTGGACGTGTTTAGTTTATGCTCAGTTTGGCTGTCATTTCCCAAATTAGCAACGCCTTCTGACGAAAACTGCACTGTTTCAGTTGTTACTGTAGTCGAATTACGACTCAGACTTGAAGTTGATGCATCGCATCTACTCACGCAAGAACGAGCAGTTGTGTCCGGAGCGGTCGCTTCAAGTTCAGATGTACATGTTGCACTGACAGTTGCGGTAAATGACTCTGGTGTTTCAAATTCTTCAGTAAGCCTACTTGTGGTTGACTGTTCATGTGAAACTGCAAAAAATTTCCTAATACTTGCTTGCTGACGATCACAAACCGGTTTTCGTTTGGCGGACATCGTTTTCAAGGTTGCCACTCAGTCTATATTGTCTTCAGCTAACTTTCAGACCCCAGTTCAACCCGACGTCGCGACGTGTTTTTTTTATATGCAAATTACGCATATGCCCAGAAGACGAAATCGGCCCTCCCGAAGTGGACCGAATGTAACCCGAGTGGACATTTCCATGGGAACGCACTCCGCATGTTATTGATACGTTCGCGTATTGGGTTTCCGGACACACAAATTCTAGACATTGCTAATTTTCATCTCAGTTTAGTCCCCAGTTACGTTTATTTTAGAGATTTATGAGAACATTTCGGCATTTTTCATTTTGTTTTTGCTTCTAACTTTCTGACTCGGTTCAACCCGACACTGCACAACGTGTTCTATTGATATGCAAATCTTACGCACATGCACAATACACCGAAGTCAACCGATAATTTGTCGAGGTTTTACGATCTTGAAACACGTGAAATTCCTGATCCCGTAGCAGACAGACGAGTGGCCATTTCCGTGTGAACGCACGTTATGTGTATACATCCTCACACTTGATTACGATTGATTTTTCGGACACACAAATACAAAAAACGGCTGTTTCTCGTTGCAGTTACATTTATTTTTAAAGATTTGTGAGAAGATTTTGGCTTTTTTTACACTGCAGCAGAAATGACATCGATTTTACGTCAACAAATAATTTTCACAGCCGGCAAAATTTTGCTTACAGCTGGTTGTTTTTGCCGGCTGCCGGCTATTTTCTACATCCCTGCCTTGCAATGATGTCACTCCAAACTTTCTATAAAATCTATGACTTAATTGTTATAAGGGTACTTTATTGAGGATTTTGAGGTCACTTAAGGTCAAAAATTCCTTTTCTCCAAACTGCATGGCTAATTGCTAGATACACTGTGGGACCCTACAGATGCTTTCAATGAAGTATTCATTTCAGGTATCTTCACACATTTGACTAACGCTTTTGTTCAGTTAAAATACAACTTTATTCAATGGTTGGTAAAATTGCTTTCATAC
The DNA here is from genome assembly GCA_001465055.1 of Ptychodera flava. Lineage (NCBI taxonomy): Eukaryota > Metazoa > Hemichordata > Enteropneusta > Ptychoderidae > Ptychodera > Ptychodera flava. The sequence continues at coordinate 81,129 of LD359495.1, read as the reverse complement.
CTGTCTTTAGGAACACAATGACCTCATAAATATTTATTCAAATTATGATGCAACATTACAAATTTTTCTGCAAACAATTCCTTCCACTTCTTTCTTTTAAAATTCTTTTCCTTTAATCTTATCCTGCCAAGTTCATATTCCACCATCAGTCAAGTTGGTTAAAACTAGTGAAAGAAGGAAAACGTGTCCCATATGGTGCATTTTAACAAAGACTTGAGGATTTGAAGGTCCCTGAAGACAGAGATACTGTAAACATGATTTTTACAGACTAAAGCTCCTATAACATACCAAGCAAAGTGGGTGAAATACATGTGGTTTTACCTCAATACAACTTTTGGCTGACTTGGCAGATGGGAAATTGATACTGTCTGGCAAGGAAAGGGTTAGAAACAACTTCAAAAACGGGGCCGACTTGCAGCGATTTCGAAGCTGTTATCCAATTGGTTGGCAGAATCTTACCGTTATAATGAAATAATACAAATAAACTCCCTAAGTTGCTGTGAATAGTGACAATCGACCAATCAGATATAACCTTGCAAACACGCTGCGAGTCAGCCGCAAAAACGACCATGGCACTTGCTTAATAGGTTCTTGAGATTCGGATCTAAGATGTCCTCATTAAAATTAACTCAATTTACAGCAAAATTATTGTTGTGTTATCATCAATACTTAATATTTGGGGTTTAAAAATCTGAAATTATTTATGTCAAAATAGTCCAGAACACCTGCTCCGATTGCTGATGTTTCAGAGCAATGAACTTATTCTGTTGTGGCACAATTTCAAACATAAGAAAAAAGTTTGGATGTCAGTACATCTAATATCTTTATCAGTCACTTCTTCAACATCATTAAGAATGGACTTGAATTGCTGAAAAATTTTCAACAGCAGAGACATATCAATTAACTCACTTATGGCTCATCTTCCAAAGATGAAGAACGAATTTAAAATTTCATCTGCACCACAATCAAAGTTTAAAGCCCCAGTATTTGTAACTTTTAACAATTTTTTCATATTTTTGATTAAAATGACATCCTCAGTATGTGAAAGTAGACCATAATTAATACTGAATCGCGTGGTTTGCATGCCCAGCCCGCCTCACGATTAACAGTAAAAGGAGTGAAAAATGACTTCTTGTCCGGACCAGAAGTCAGCTTTGTTGACACACGAAACGAAACGTAATCACACCACCACGCATGCTCAACCACATCTACGCAAGTTTTACTGTGGCGTCCGTAGAAACCATACGCTCTTCGAAAAGGTCTGGTCCATCGAAACTGGAGACTCAGCTAAAAACGCGCGAAAGTCGGGTGAAATACCGGAAAGATATAAATATTTAAGTGTTTATAGATTGTTCCGACTGTAATGAGCCATGCAAACAAACGTCTTGAACAGCTAAACTAACGACGGAGGCAGTCGATTGTAAGCTTCATGCAAGCATGGATGTAAAAAATAGATTTTTTACATCCATGATGCAAGGCACTGCACGTTGTGACCGATGGTACGGAGAATGAATTGAGAGAGAAAAACATATATGAATAAAAATTCAACGCTTCACCATTGTAATCATTGAACTAGTCGTTTCTTTCATTATGGAGTGTAATGAAAATTTCGTTGAAAATAAATGACGGGACTGATTCTGCTCCGTCTACTCAAACGAAGTTTTGTGTACGGCTAGGCTACGCTGTAGGCAACACAGCCTATCAACTTCGCATATCGTTGCCGTACGGCGTAATTGAAAACGCTCAGAAAGGAAAAATTATATCTTGAATGCAGTACAAAAGTCTTACTTATTAAATTTAAAAGTATTTCCAAATAATATCGAACGTAACGGGTATCTAATCCTCACAAGGACTACAGTAGTACAATTATCGGCTAGCTGCGATGCGATGGAGCTCCAGGCATGGTAGAAGTTTGAACACCAGAGAGATCCCGGCCTCACTGCAAAGTCGTCTCCTGCGCACCCGGCCTGACAGCAAACTAACCTCTTGGTTTGATTATGTTGTTTATATATTTTTGTATAAAATTCATGATACATATATCTGACTTTCACAACTGTACAATTTGCCCAGGACTGTGAGTTTGGCCGAGTTTACAGACGATCGGAGGGAGCTACGGCATAGGCAGGCCCCAAATATGCATGGACAATGCCCGGGACAATTTAGACGCAGCTCGATGAGAAAGTCATTCACATAAACCTAAATGACCTGATCAATACAAAACTTCTAAACATCACTGGTTCTGACCTACGGATTTTACACTGCGACGTTGTTTTTTGTGTGGTTGGCCGGCTACTAGTCCTGTAAGACTGTGCAAGTGCAGCAGGGCAGGGTCGAGATTGGTGTGGGGCCCGCAGCAAGGTAAAATTGACAGCGTCCATTGCAGAACGCCCGCGTGTTATCCTTTCTCGTTTGGGAGGAAATTTACCGCTGTATTCAGAATGCCTTTTTACCAGTATAAAAGCTCAGTAACTGTGCATCAAGAGCAAAGAGTCTGTAAATTTCTTAGCAGTAGCTCCATCGTTTTTTCTAAATTTTCACTGAGACACAGCAGTGCGTTGGTGCCGATCGTTCTAACTCAGGCGTTCACAGCTGTTTAGGGAGCCGTCATTATTTACGACCTGGGGGTCGGAGGAATTACATTAGAAACTCCGAAATTTTGAGTCGCACCCCAGCCAACCATGATGACTTTGAGTAACCCCCTCTCTAACAGAAAGTTTGGCTTACCTGAGCCCATGTAGCAATATGCAGATATAAGAGCTCAACTAATAAGCAGTCTCCGACCATATAGTATTGTTAAATTTGGATGGGTAGCATGTCATTATGGTATGGTTATATGTCCAAATGGTTGTTGAACTCAAGTCAAATAAAATATACATTTCTATGATAATATAAAGGATGAATTCACAACAGTTCAGTTTTGTCCTAGATCCTGTGCACTTATAGTGATATCTGTCGAGAACATTTCTCCATGACCCAGCCTCTCCTTCCAACCCGGTAACGACTGCAGAAAACTACTGTGTGACATCATAATCACCACTGTTGATCCTCATCTTTACTGTCGCTGGTGCGTACATGAACAACGATATCATTCTCATCGTCACTATCTTCTCTTTCATAATAAGTATTGCTAGTAGTAGCAGCTACGTGTAGTTGTTTGCCTTGCTTCATCTAGTTGATATTTATTTGTACTGTTAGAGTATTTATTTTCTTTTTCAGAGTAAAATATATATAATCAACTACTCATTATGTCATTGAGGACAGAGTAAGACAAAGAAAAAACATTTTGAACACCCCCTTATAACTTTCAATTTTTGAATGACCCCCAGGTCGTAAATACTGACGGTTCCCCTTACTTGCTGCCAAAGGCCATCGCGTTCACTGCATTCGACAGCCTACCATACATTGCCAAACTATGTTGCTTCGATTTCGCAATCACCTTGCCGCTAAAGCGACAATCAGCTGAAATTTATTACTTCAAGTTACTCAATTTTGATAGCTATTTGCCTACAGAAGTGAGCCAAGTGTATATAGTGTCGTCTTGATTTTACATCGGTACCCGGAGTTCTGAGTGACCAACTGCAGGGTGCGCATCGGTGCACTGCCGACTGCAGTTTGAATAATCCGTATATAATGCACACTGTACCAGAATAGAATGTCAGCCTCCTCTGCCAAAGTTCTGTATCCTCTGAAACACAGTAGCAGTGCGTATTAGGACGGAGAAGAACAAAATAAAACCATTCGCAGGTCATTCAGCCGGCGACCATGGGCGATCACCCAGGCAGTGTGGCGTGGCATGGCAAGGCCCCAGGAATGTTGCAGGCTCGATGATGTCATCAGTATCGGCGTTCTCGATCACGTGCACAGCCTACAATTTGTCAACAAACCCGCACGGCAATCCAACTCGATCGGGCAATATCTATGCGTTTGTATGTCGCTACAGGAGCACAAATTTGGCTTATTTCTTTACTGAACAACATTTCACGGTGGATGTAAGAGAATAATATGTAATTTCGAACATAAAAAAAGGTTAAAAGTTACAAATACTGGGGCTTTAAGTCTCTCCTGATAATTCCTTCTTTTTGTGTCTCTCTACACAAACCATGGATAACATGTCCAATTATATGACACTGGCCTTACCTCTTCCTTCTTTTGCCTCTGCTCCTTTAATTCTTGCTCATATTTCTTAACAGCCTTCTTCTCTGCCCTGTCTCTCATTTTTTTCTGCCATGATGTGCGAAAGGGTTTATCTTGTTTCATATCTGAAAATCTACAAAATGCACCCGAGAGTCATCAGTGTCCAGTGCCTTCACTAGGAAAATGCATTAGGGCAACTTATCATTTTATTACATGCCTTGTATATTGAACATCGTGCTCCATAGGATTCCATGGAAACTCGTCAATTATGTTGCAGGCTACATAGCCATCATTAGACTGACTGTGAACCAGAACTATTTTCAACTTGTCATCTTTAGGATTTAAAAATATTCGCATTTTATGTTTTACATAGGAGATCTGGTTTATAGAAAATCATGCATAAGAAATCAATAAACTGTTAAACAATGATTTAAATATAAGATCTATGCACCATCCTATGATATAATAGTTCTATTTTTAACCAATTTTTTTACTAACGTGGAAATACAGTATATGATTGTCATTTGTAAATTTACCAAAATATTTGGAGTGAAAACTATGTCAGAGGACATGTAATAAAAACATGATAATCAAAACAAAGGACTATGTACCCTCCAGGCAGAAGAACATTCGCCCTCCTGACGTGGAGCAAATGATCACCTACCCTCGGGAAAATAGCCTATTGCTTGGGCTATAACATATAATGTGGCACGTACATGTACCTGAAGAATACTGGGCCAAATCACCATTATGACAACAATTGGAATTTTCTAGGGGGCACTGCCAAGCAACTAGATCCCCTAGAGGATTATGTTGACTTGTAAAATTGTTCAATTGGGTGTTCTTGCAGCTAGGGACGAGATAGTACTTGGGATGAGGTGGTTTTGGGATGAGGTGGTTTTGGTGCAAAGTATCTGGGACCCCCTCCCCCGGGGCTATATCTTGAAATTTTGAAGCCCTAGGCTAGCATATGATAGCACTTGCACACTGACTTCCAGCATGGGGTTGGGTTACTGATTACAAAATTTCACCAAACTTACTGAATACCACATATAAACCCACGGGTGCCAATGTATGAACGAATGGGTGATTTAGCTACTCTCTCTTCGTAAGCGTACTACTACACCATGGAGGTAAAACCTCCCGACGGGGGATCGACGGAGAGGTTCTGGACATCACAGGCACCACCGTAGTAGAAAGGGCTAAAAGCGCTATCATTACAACTACGGTGATGCCTGTGGCTTTAGCTCATTTGACGCTCACCGTTTCGTTTGTTCGGTCTTCCATTTTCTTCCCGATTTAGGCCGTCCTTTCGGCACGCCTTGCGAGTGTGAAACTTGTTTGTAGCTTTGCCAGACATTGCTTGGTTCTACGACAGCGCCATCCTGTTCCTTGGAAATCGTTTCCGATGGCTGTAATCGTTTCGCAAGATCATCGCACGTCACGTTGTTTTCAAAATCTGCTTTTTCGCACCCATCATTTTCCAAGTCCCTCCCTTGACCTGTTACAGAGTTTTCGGCTTTCGTCATACTGAACGTGCGTGGATGTTAGTGTTTTTCTACCGTGACTACTTGTCTATGAAAAGACACCACGTACTAGATACGGACAACCTCCAACCTGAGACGCATCACGGACCACATGGCTTTCAGCCTGACCCTCTGAAAGGCTACGTTTCACTTTGGGATATTCTATTCTGTAAACAGGTAAAGCATGACGCTGAAACGACAAGAATATTGGTAAGGTTCCAGTACTCTCGATCACTATAACTTCAGGTTTATTATCGAAAGTATTATATCTTATTAAAAGGTATATTTTATTGTCATTTCCCTAATCTTTACGATATAATTGACATTTTAGACTTACAGTACTTTTGATCATCCCTCAAACGATTCGACCATTCTGCTCTCGCAACTCGCGTCCACTTCACGTGTACAAAGTACAAATATAGTTTTGCATACGGGTAATTTCAAAATGGACGCCTGGGAGAAGTACGACAGTAAACCAAGTGAAGCCATGGAAAACGCCGATTTTCGTTTAAAACAGGATGCATCAGGCCAAGATATTGAGCAAGTACGTTCATAGCATTACTCTCTTTCGTTTGTATCCAAAATAATCTGTGCATACATGATGAGATGTGATACACAAGTACCTTTGAGGAGATGTCGATTTGAAAATGTACATGAAGCTGTGAACTAGCGTTCCTCTGTATGACCCGTTCCGCGCCGTCATCACGTACACAGAGACATATTGTAAATGATGTAGGTGTAGAGTCCAGTCACGATGAACTATAGCTTGTAATGGCTTGTTCCAGAAACGAACTGTGGTTCTCTGTTTGCAAAAGGGAGACCAACTGCACACTATAACATGTGTAATACCATGGAAGTGTTTTTTACGCCCATGGTATATACAAAGCATAGACAGAAGCGCTTCTACTGGTTTTCGACGTATAATTTACAAAGCTAGTTATGAGAGCTCAGACAAATACAACATAACACTAAGTAACAGGTTAAATGAGAGGTTTTTACCAAGCGATGTCTGGCCGAACATTCTCAAAACCAAACCTACCGTTATAATTCGAGACTACCGTGAAACCGTTTTAGCCTAATCATGGCGTAATCTGATAGTTTCATTTTCAATATTCAACAATGTACGCGTTTTGCTAGCTTTTGACAGTTACCCAGCTATTATTACACAGCAAACTGGAACATCTTTTTTCCTGAAATAATCAAATATAATTGATTTTTTTTTATTTGCAATTCGTCAGTCAGATTTTGAAAGATTAATTACATGTAAATAATCTGTGAACTTGTTGAAATTCGTACTAAAACTGTACCTTGCTCATATGGTGACTCAAACATGATAACATTACATGTAACAGTCAAAGTGGTGAATATTTCAGTAGCTAAGCTATATGTCATGCGATTGCAATTGATATATTTTATATGTTAATTTGGTTCAAGGTACAACAAATTATCAGCGTGAGAATTATTTTTGGTCAGTCAAGTCAAGGGGAGTTGTTCAGGTTGTTGAATATACACCGAATGATACAGTGAACTTATTTTTATAGCTGAATAATAATGCCCAGAGAACTTGTAAGCTCTATGAACCATGCATTCTTTCATAAACATATGAAGATCAATAAATTACACTTCAGTGTGAGCTCAAATGGCATGTCGATATGTCCCTGATGACTGTTGCATATTCTGATTTCAGTGCCTCTTTAACATGTGCTCATTTCTGTCAAAAGTCTGTCATTGGAATGTTAACGTTTTGCTCGTAGTATGTGTCATAGGTGATTTTACTGACAGACTGAGAATATTATTTTTTGTATCTCTGATATATCAATGCTTGATTACCTATTATTGATGAAATGATCTAAACCTAAAGAAATGGGCATGTTTGCTAGCAAATTTATGCAACATAAATATTTGACATAATTTAATTGAATATGCATCAAAGTTAAGTTGGAAATCAAATATATGTGTACATTGTATGTTTAAATATGTGAATTGTCTACATTCTAGTAGGCATATGGCTCTCAATAAGAAATATCAATCTATCATTACAACCAAACATACTTTGCAGGAAACTGAAGGCGGTGTAATGGACATGGAGATTGACAATGATGAAGATTCAACTTCAGAGGCTGCTTTCCACAAATGGCTTGCAAGTTTTGATGGAGGTGGCACAGCAAACGTGGACCAAGAGAGAGCACCGAACATCGAAGAACATCGGGCTAAGTTTGTCAGTGATGGGTTTCACCCAGTCATTATGGAAGAATCTTACATGGAGCAGAAACCACCACCACCGCTACCAGAACAATCACAAATGATCAGTTCATTCCCACCAAGAAATTTTAGGGAAGAGCCAAGCTCTTCATCATCATCATTTCCAGAGAACCTCGAGGATGGAAAATCATCTGCCTTGTCACCGTCCCCTGATCATAGAAATACTGTGAATATTACACAGTATTCCATGGTCAGTTCAACAACTTGCCTGCAGAAATCTGAACCCTCAGCAGGACAAAAAGATGTCACATCATCTATCTTGGAACAGTCAACCACTTTGCCTGGTCATTTAGGGAAAGCAGAATCTCCAGGAGGAAAGGAGACCACAAGGTCAAGATCAGGGTCAATTGAAAATGAACAAGAAAGAAGTGAAAGGAGAGACATGTCTGGTATGTAGTAGTGCTCGTTCAGAGATGCCTTTGTGATGCAGAGCAGGGGAAGGACAGTTATTGAGAACATGCACTTTTCAGTGCTAGGTAGACCATATCACAAGTTTTGTCTTGATCTAAATTTTATCAGTGTCCTGTGCATTATCATGAAATAATGATAACTAATTATCACATTTTTATAACTATACAACCATTGTTTTATTTATCGTTAAACAAGCTTAGTAATGTAATTAGTACACCATGATGCCACCAAAGTCTGAAAAGTGGAAACAAAATCAGTGTTCGTGGTGATTTACATGTAAGTCACTGAGAAACGGAGGACAATTGACTAGCTGTTTAAAGTATAGTATTAACCCATATCCTATCATATCACTTCCCCATTTGCCAAGTCCTTAAAAAGCAGCATTTGAGCCCAAACCCATATGTCTGTTCACCTGTTTAATTTGGTTTGTCATAGCAGGTTTAATAATTAGTAAAAATCATATTTGTGTGTTTTCTCTGGTTTCAGGGTCCGTCAAATGTTGAGATCTTTTTCAAAATACAACTTATGGGACGTGTTATGCCTCACTGGTTTTAACTAACTTGACCTGATGATGAATATAAACTTGGCAGGATAATGATTACACTTAGTCGTACAAGAGTAATTGTTAGTAAGAGCTGAAAATTAATTTTAATGTGGATTTGTTTCATCTGAAATACAACAGTACCAACAGAATAACATGATACTTGCTGTTATGATGTAAATCTGAATTTCACAAAATATTTTTTTTCCTTGCAGAACACGAAAGGACAAATATCAGCAGAAGCAGTGAAAGTGGCAGTAATATTTCAGAGGTAAGGAGTTGAAAAATTTGTGTTCATTACTAATAACTACAATGTTTTGTTTTTCAGGTACATCTTGCCGCAGTCCATATGAGTTCAATGGAATCAATTGACTGACAACTTTATTGTAGGTACTTGGCCGATATTGGCATTACAACCATCCACGCATTTTACGGAATTTTTTTCTCCAAAAACCAGAAATATGTCCACAAAAACTGCTCTGCTCAATAAATTGATAACTAAATTTGTAGAATGTCCTCTTTGTGTACACTGGCATGCACAAATTTAAAAAAAATTCCATATTACTCCAAATTACTGCATGAATTTTGTCTAAAATCAATAATTTAGCAACAAATATATAAGCAATGGTCGGACCTTCCTTGAAATTGCAAAGAAAGAAAGACAAAGTTATATAGAAAAAACTTGATAAGTCAAATATTCAGCCATCAATAGAAACATTTACAGATTACCCATTGATAACACATTTTGTGTCATACACACTGTAATACACATAGCCCTATACATCAAGACATCATCCCAAAGAAGATGAGAATGATCTCCATCTGCCCAGTAAAAGATCATCCAGATCTCCGGGAAAGGTGAGTACTGGAACTACATGTTGATTCCAAAAGTGGACCCATGTATGTCACGGACAGTGAAGGTTATTTTCTATGGATTATTTCCAGAAAAAATTTCAACAAGACTAGTGTATGTATGTGTCTGTTATAGCCCTGCATACCGTGTGGTGTGTTCCCGGCATTATGCAGCCTCCCACCATAGCCCTGCTGACTCTCATACGTATTTCCAACGGAAGCTGTCCCGCACGAAAAACTACCTTTTCTATATACAGTCAAGGGTCCAGTGACCGGCCGTTAGCAAGATATGATTGGCCACTGGACCCTTGACCATGAATCTCTGGTAAACTAACGGTTTGGGACGTCGGTAGGCATAGAGTGGAATCAAGTTGATTTCAGCCAAAAATAGTTAGAAAAGGTAGCTTTTCGTGCATGGTCCAAATTGGGACCACATCCGCCTGATTTTCCTATGAGAGTCAGCAGGGCTGTGGTGGGAGGCCGTATAATGCCAGGAACACACAGCACAGTACACAGGGCTAGCGTCTGTTATTGTCAGGCACAAACAAATATATAAACTACGGTGACTGCTCATTGTTATTGACATGTAAAGGTATTTGACTTTCCATATTGTCTATGTATTGGTCATTAGCCATGGAAACTAGGCATTTGCAAAAGATCTTTACTAGGAGTCCCATCACTTGAAAAAGAACTCCAATGTGGACGCTTTCGTCATTTATTGTTGAGGTCATTCTGAATCTTGGAATTCTCATCTGTATTATGAACATCCGCATCTTTTTTCCAAGTAGTTGTACTTGATGTTTATCCTCTTAGAAAAGGCAGTGTGCATGTACCATGTTTTAGGGTATACAGATATGGGTCAACACCTCGACTTGCATTTTACAAACATCACGTTTCCTGTATTTAAACATTTCTTGATATGACTTGTCTGTTAGTGTTAGATATGATTTATTGTTGTAGTAGTGTTGTTAGCAAATTTATTGTTTGTGTTCTTATAGGTACATGTAGATTAATGCTGCTTGCCAATTGCATACCGCAGCCTGAGATCCCGGTTTAACTTATGAGGATACTCCTGTTTTTGTCATTAGTACGTGTAGCTTTTGTACTGAATGCATCATTTTATTCATCCCTAGTCAGTAGAGTGGCATTTGTGTTTGCCCAGCATTTCAGCTTTCTCTCAGTTGACATGAAAATGTATAAATCCCTACAAAGTGCACCATTATGTTATGGACTGTAAGATTTTACAGTTTGTAAGAACTTTACATACTAACATTTTTTATTGGCCATTTTTCCTCTAAGAACCCCGTTCTTCCCCAAACAGGATATGGAAAACCAGAAATCTGCGTTTTCTGGTGGAAGACAACCAGCGTATCTGGAGCGTAGAGAATCATCGTCATCGCCTAATGTAGACAGACAAAGAAGCCGATCACGATCAAAATCTCAAGAAAAAGGACGACATCGATCTACATCTTCACCTCATAGAAGAAAATATAGGTCACGGTCACGATCAAGGTCAAAAGAGCGAAGCTACAGAAAGCGTTCACCGCCACATAGAAAAAAGTACAGATCTAGATCTAAATCACGCTCAAAATCCAGAGAAAGAAAACGTCACAGGTCACCATCACCAAGGAGACGCAAACATAGGTCAAGGTCACACTCCAGAGAAAGAAGTCATCATAAAGTACCATCACCCAGACGACACAGATATAGGTCAGCTTCTAGATCACCCTCCAAATCAAGAGAAAGAGGTCATCGGAGGTCACCATCTACCAGAATTCTCAGGGTAAGGTCAAGGTCAAAATCAATAGAAAAAAGTCACCGCAAATCAGTACAGTCGCCATCGCCAAAGAGACAAAGGTCTAGATCAAGGTCCAGATCTCCATTCAAGTCCAAAGAAAGAAGCCCCGTCTCATCGTCAGTTCGTCAAATACATAGAAACAAATCAAGATCAAAATCCAAAGAGAGAGTACATGAACGGTCACCGTCACCAAAAATACAGAAGCATAAATCAGAATCCAGATCACGGTCAAAATCCACAGAGAGAAGGCACAGTCGTTCAGTGTCACCGAAGCAAAAGCAGCAAAGACCAAAATCAAGGTCAAGGTCAAGATCAAGATCAAAATCTGTAGAACGAGGTCGATACCAATCATCAACATCACCAAGGAAGTACAGGCGACGATCTAGATCTCGGTCAAAATCTCGGGAGAAGCGACATAGAAGGTCAAGATCTCGTGACAGAAGACGAAGTCGATCAAGATCTCGAGAGAGGAAACGTAGCCGATCTAAATCCCGGGAGAGGAGACGTAGCAGATCAAAATCCCGTGACCGTAGACGAAGTCGTTCAAGATCCCGTGATAGAAGACGTAGCCGATCAAAGTCAAGGGAGCGAAGGAGAAGATCAAGGTCTCATGAAAGATACAAGAGACGGCGATCCAGATCAAGAAGTCCAAAGCGTAGGAGAAGGTATAGTGAATATTAGATCTCATCTCAGTTTCCTTATAAAGTAAATGTACCACTCTTTCATACGAGGAAATTTACCAATAAATATAAGATATTAGTTCGTTGTTATTGTACATAACATTGTTTTCAAAATCCAATCATTGTGAAGTATTGATACAACAGGAGGGACATTTTCTAAAAATATTTTACAGCAAACTACCGCAAACTGTCAAATTTTGTGCTCATCTTTGAATTTCTCAAAATAAGACATATCAGCTTTGTGGTGTCGTTAAAGAGCAGTATGCATTTATCTCACAAGTGTCAGATTATATGTTGAATATTTATTATAAGAGTTAATCAGGAACTGTTTCCTACACGTAGATTTGGCATGAACACTCATATCGTGTGTTTCTTAGCCAGTCCTTGTCTGTCAGGGGTACCCGCCAAACTGCCGTGTGATGCAATGTCCGTGAATTTTTAACCTATCTGGAAAGTCCTCAAAAATGAACTTAGTCCTGAAAAATTTGTAATCAACCCACAATTTTCAGAAATGACAAGATGATTAGTCATGTTATTTTAAAAATGATATGTAAAAATGATGTACAAAAATGATATATTGTTAAAAAGGATATCTGGAGAGTATTTTGACCTCCGATAATGCCTAAGTTACTTTTGGTGTATGGACCCAGGCACTCGTGAGAGTACTCTGAGATCTTTGATGAAAACCGTGATTCTAACATCAAGCTCTTGCTGTTCTTGTAATGCAGCTCCCCAGCTCCGAGGTTTAGGCCAAGGGATCGCTATCGTTACAGACATGACACCAGCTTTGACGATGACCCTGCAATGGCTGCACAGGAGAAACTGGCTAGAAAGTTGGAGATTGCCAAGGAGCGAGAGAAAACAAGATTGGAAAAACATAAGAAAGAGCAACAGGAGAGAGAAAAAGCTGCAGCTGCTGGTGGATGTAAGTGTTTGTCTCAAGTATTTAGTTTTCTTATTTAGTTGAGTGAGTAATAAGTGAAATCCCCTCTCCAAAAGAAACCAGTTTCATCTTTCTCGAACATTTTAATGAGACAGTTAAAAATGTACTGAAATACAGGGATTGTGATGAATCAAGATATTACTTCCCATACTCTTTTGCTGTTAGAGAGGGACCTTTACTTTTTGACAAGGAGAAGCCCAGAATAATACGTTGTTCTGCAGTGATTGCTGGTGCAGTTCATGGAATAATATCATTGTGTAATGCTCCTGGCAACCAGTGCACATTATGTATGAATTGTCAAATTAGACAATTGACTTTTAGAAAATGGGAAATACAGCTGTGTAAATTTTTACTTGCATGCAGTGACCATGAGTGCAGCAGATCTGGTGGCCGGGTCTCTAGGACAGGTGACTCCACAAGAAGCTGTTGCCGCTGCTGCTGCAGCTATGCAAGCTAAGGTTAGTTACAATAACAGTTATACACTCAAGATCCTATCAAAGACAAAAAAAAAGATTTTGTCATCCTCGCGTATGTAGATGTAGACGCATAAATCTCGTTGTCTTCATGTTCACTTGAGAAACTTTATATGTTATGCACCCCAGAAAATATGAAATTTATGATCTGTCGGATCACATTCACAAAATGTACAGTTCTGAACAGTATATGTAATCACACACATGTTGGATGTCAGCATTACTGTTGCATGCAAACATTTATAATTTTATTTTCCTTATGGGTAGTCAGATCTTATTTCTTCTGATCAAAAACAGATGAAAATATAATTTAAAAAACGTGTCCCTGCATTATTTCTGTAGGACACCCATGATGAAAAACAAACCTGTTATATATATTTCGATATCCAAAAATTTTGTAAGTTTTATCAGGGTATACTGGCGTTTAGCGTCACTTGGTGCACAAATGCAGTCTTATAAATCTTTATGATCTATTATTTAATCTCTAACCATACTGTCAAGAATATTTTACACAGTGTAACCAAGTGTCAGTTTATGCGACATTTGCTCAGAAAAAGATCATGAAACATCATGAGCAATTTATTTTCAAGACTTGCCTGCTATTTATAAGTAAAAAGTAGTATCCATCTTTGAGTGTTAGACTTCTTACTTGATCTGATGACCCTAAAAGCAGAAATATTGAAATGTATAGATTTGCAAGGCCCAGTGTGAGTTTTCAAAATTGGGGTTGAGTGTTGTCAATTATTAGCTGTCAGAATATATGTATTGAAATATCCTTTTTGAAGTGAGCACAACCATTTCTCATCATCCACTTTTAGGTTTATGCAGAAACTGGTGTTGCAGTTCCTAGCTACTATAATCCCACTGCAGTCAACCCAATGCAATTTGCTGAACAACAACAGAAGAGGAAGAAGCTATGGGGATCTCTGAAAGTGAAAAAAGAGGTGAGGACCATTGATTTGAATCTTTGATCATTTAGTGTCACTAACCAATGTATTCAAGCTTGCCATTTCTGTGAAGTTGATATGTGAAAATTTAACTTGTCTACAGATGAGATAAGAACAGATAAAGTCAATTACCATCAAGTCAATTGACATCAAGTCAATAGGTCAAACCCGGAATTCGAATGGACCACGGTACAAACAAACCCACGTGTGTAAACGAGCACAGACGAACGTGTATTTCCATTAGCGTTAGTGCACATGTGGGTTTGTTTGTATCGCGATCACGTGATCTCTTTGGCGTACTGAGTCTGTAGAACGCATCGCGTCCTTTTTATTCCGGAGTAGAACCATTACCAAGCTTTGATATTGATACCGGTACATGTGCCAGTAATCACTACTAAGTGACAGAGTAGTATAGGGCATGTATTAGTATACCACTGCTCATGATTATTGGGTTTGTTGGTAAATTCGTGTGCAATGCTGGCTGTCTCCAACCAAGAAACTTTTTGTCACTTTGCACCAATGGTTTGCAGGTACAGCTGAAATCAGAGCCTTTGGTGTGCGATCGATTTTGATGTTTTTCATGAAAGCATTGCTCCTGGCAAAGTCACATTTCCATAATTCTTATAACTTTACATCATGGAAAATTCGTATTAAAAATTCATACGTGTGTACTTTGTATACCATATTAGTGAGATAGCTAATGTTATTTGAAATCAACCATACCTTTAAACAATCAGAAATCAAATATGCATTGGACTCGCTCATTTCTTTTCTGTTTGGAACTTTTAATTTTGTTTGCAATGTGTTGCCTTACACTAAGTGTCACACTCGTTGAGGTCTCTTTTATCTGTGATCTTAATCCCATCATATTTTTGTCTATCCAAATTGAACACCGGAACACCACAGACAGAGAAAGCATCAGCAAACCAATGGGAAAAGACCACATTTGGCGATAACTCCACCCAGGCCAAGTTCCGCCGTCTGATGGGAATGAAAGATGAAGGAGAAGGTAGTAAGACAGTTTTCTCAGACCATGCTTGATTTATGTGATACTGATGATAGCCATAATAATGTTGTGTATTGTGTACTGAAAGGGCTATGTATGGGCAATCTGTAAGTCATATCAACAGGTGTTCATGAAAAACAACTGAATACTGCATCAAGAATACTGCATCAAGAATACTTTAATATTTGATATACCGGTAACATTTACACTGCTATGCAGATAAGAATGGACAGTGAAATTGATTTAAATGTTATCACACTTGCGTAATTGGTTTATAAAGTTGTTCCAAAACTTGCCTCAGAAGTTTGACTGACTTGTTGTAATTGCGGTGAAAATCAGCGAGTTTTTATGGACCCATAATAAACACACACCAGGGAGTACACTTTGCAGTGCACTTCACATAGTAGAATCATATTACATTCCTTATATACTGCCACTCTGAGTTACATTGCTCTATCAACAATTACAGTGGAAGCCTACTGTGAAACAACACTATCATCTGTCTGTTGTTTGTGGCAACTTTATATATATACAATTACCAATCCTGTAGTAAATTTAGAAACGACTTTACAAACCAAGTAGACAAGCGTGAAAACATTTAGATCAATTTCACTGTCCATTCTTATCTGTATAGCACAGTAACGTTCATAATGAGGCGTAACCCCATTCATACATTGTGCATTGGTAAATACTCATTTGTCACTGTGTGGGCATTTGATGAACTTGACACCATTAGTCCACAAACCTAGAGTCTTGCTCTGCAAGTCTCATCTTTTAAATTAAGTTTGAAATATGTATGCCTTCCACAAATGTGAATGAGGTCAATACTACCTATGTTTGTCCCCTCCTATTCAGGTGAAAGCAAAGATAGCGATGGCCAACAAGCTGAAAGGGCCAGACTCATGCAAACTCTGGACGAGCAATACGAGATGGCTAGGGTGAAGACACACACGCAGAGAAGTTTTGGCCTTGGTTTCTCCTATGGGCACGGAAGTGCCCCGCCGCCACCAAGCAGTGGAGCTGGAGGAGACGGCCAATGATTTTGCCGTAATCACACTACACATTTTGCCTTTTCAAAAATTTAAAAACCAAATTCATATCGATCTCTTTCAATTTTGAAACATATGCATCATTGCAAAATAAGTATTAAAAGAAAACCATGTTCCTTCAAAACACTGTTCTTTGAAAGATTTTTGCTTTTTGTACATATTTCTACCTTTTTTAATCAGTAAGGTACAGTGTAGTTAGTTCCCTTTATATCTAGTAAGAGAAATCACATCAAGATGTGGTTCAAAACTTCATGTTGTTCCCAACATTTTCAACATGTGTATCAATAATCTTGATCTACTGTCTACGTGAATCTTACTGTATTCTGTCAGCATTGTTTTCATGCTAAAACAAATTTTTATTCAGAAACAAAACCTTAGTTTTTGACTGCAGTCAGAACACTTTCTCTTATTCAGTAGTTTTGCCGTGTGACAACAGTACATGAGAAACCCTGTCACTCAATGGGGCAGTTTAGCAGCTGACATAGCTTTAAGCAGATTAACTGCAATATGCGTAATAGCGGTCTTAGGGATATCACACATGTATCACTTATTACATGCCTCTATGTGAGTGCAAAATTGTGCATTGATTTGAATAGGAACATCCGAGGAGTTAGCGGGCCGGTGAACGATGTACTGACCGGTTTCCATGGTTACCTGGTCCAATGAAGCTCTTCGACGTTTTCAATGTCAAGGTACACACTTTATGCTAGATGTAAAATATCCACGCGCGCACTGCTATTTTGACTTTCATTAAAATCTGTTTGATGCTGGTCGATAATGGTAAAATTGCTTGAGAATGCCCTGCCCTAAATGTCATAATTTTGGAGTCAACTGTGCAGAGGCATGTAATAAAAATATTATTGCCTGAATACATGGGTTTATGTGCCCTCGCAGCAGGAGACAATTTGCCCTCCTGGCGTCGGGCAAATTGTCACCTGCTCTCGGGCACATAAACCCATGTATTCAGGCAATAATATATATTAGGATATCATTCATAAGAAGTAAAGAAAAAGGGTTTTTTGTAACCTACTGATCCAAAGTGACAAACAGTGGACAGGCCACATTTGAGTGCATTCTCATTTTGCCAGAAATCTTACAGGTACTAGGTATAGACAATCTGTAATGCATGCATTGATACAACCACTGAAGCAGTTGTTATTTTCTAATTCCAACACAAGAGTGTTTTCACATTTTTGAGTCACCTTACCCCTTTTCACTACATATTTGTCTGTACACATGCCCGCATGCTAATGCGATTGCTAATACAGACTCGGTATGGCAAAAACTGTGTGTATGGCGCCCTCATTGTGATATCAGTGACAGTAGCTTGTACTTGTATGTATTGATTCTGTTGTTTATTGTTGAAATTTCTTGTACATTCAGAAAGTTTAGCTTGAGAGGTTTTGACGAAACTTACGTGACATAAACTGATGTTAAATGATGTCGTAATATTCATAAATTAGGGATTGGCAAGTCATACCAATGTACTGATATTTGAATTCATTATGCACTATGGTCATTTACGATACACTAGCCATTGAAATTGTCACAACATCATTGCATGTGCTGCAGTTCCTATGTATTTAGCTAAGCAGCTGGATATGTTTATTATGTCCCTGTATAATTATCTATCAGAATAGGAGCATGCACAGATACAAGCTACAGTAAGTGCATATAACTGCAGGCTTCTATATAGCCAACCCAATCATGGTTTGCAGGACTGCCAATGGAATGCTGATTTGCTGAGGGACCGTGGATAATTAAGATATGCACAGTACAAATGAAGCGCGTTCGGGGTGTTGCTCTAGTTCGAATATCTTGTGCGAATTTGCACAAAGTATATGCCATGTTTTTGCCATGGAAACAACATATTATTATCCAAATATTATGATTTTGTCTGAAAGTTTATTTTTCAAAAAACATGTCAGCTTTTTAAACTTCCAATAAGCTATTTCAGCAGTTTATGGTGTGTTTGAAGAAACTTTAAATCATTAGTTCACCATTAGATTTTCACACTTCGAAAGTTTTGTTCAGGGGAGATGGAAAGAATTTGAGGTCAGACACCAACAATTTTGTTCACCTTGCTGAAATGGTCCAGGGTCCCTTAGCAAGACTCGTAGCTTATCAAGGAGAGGAATTCAACATCTCCAGCTGTTTGTCCGAGTGTATCAGAACTACTGTGTATGATCTTTACTCCTATTGGTGGTGAAAAATTGTTCTTCATAAATGTTCAATGATTGAAATGGACAACGCATTTCTTTTTGTGCAAAAGTCGTGTTGTCACGGTTACATCTATCTTCATATAGTATTGTGTAGGAATACTTTTTGCCCAGTGTTAAATTTCTATTCAAGGACCAGTAGCTGTAACTTTTGATGATTTTTGTACCATTTTCATTTTTACTGTCAACTACAGTTCTTTGTCTACACTCTGTAAAAGCATGTTGAGAGACACTCATCAACTCAGCCTTTACATGTGTAAACTGCAATATTACTGTTAACGAGTGAATGTTTGTCAAGTCTTGAATTAAAATGTGAACAATAACAGTGTATCCTATGTGTGTAGACACTGTATTGACAAGCTTACAGAGAACACCACATTAACCCGTCAAGCCATTTAGCAAAATGCCTAGTGAGACAGGGAGTCATTTGGCCAGATAACAAATAAATTGGTGATCAACTTCACTGGATGGGTACAGCAATTGCAAACACTAAAATCAGCGGGTAATCTCAATCGGTGTCAATAGTGAATTATTCTTCATTCGATTCAGTTTATTTTCTAAGATACACCATGAGAGAAATGGTTTGTACCACTGTGCGATATTTACACAGCCTGTAGTATCAGGATCAATTTTATGGCCAGAGTTGGGCTTCCTGCTGACTTCTGTATTACAATCGCTGTACCAGACCACTGAAGTTGACCGCCAATTTACTTGTTATCTGGCCAAATGACTCTCTGTTTTACAAGGCATTTTGCTAAATGGCTTGACGGGTTAATGTGGCGTTCTCTGTAATGGTAGATGTTTCAGTATGCCTTTGGGAGTAGAACAAGAAATTGTAATTGACATACAAAACAAAAATGACGAGGAAAAAGTTTGTGAGAAGTTACAGCTACAGTCTCTTTAACATATTCCAACTTCAGAGACTTACTATTCAGAGACAGTAGAAAATGTAGATTGTGATATTCAATATTTTGCGAGGTATAAGACTTCACAGATGCATTGTTGCTCATTTGGAATCCATGATGTTATGAAAAAATCACTTTGATATTTAAATTAGGCTTGTCAATGTTAGCCTATTGACAAGAATTAATTCTAACTGATCGTTTTCTGGGCAGCTATATGTTTCAGCATTGCAAACAATGTTCATGTGGACATATTGATAATCACTATCAATAAAGTTACACCAATATATCAAATTTGTGTTTTATTCAAACCATGCCCCTCACAAAGTGTACATCAGATTCGGGTACTATTTACTGCATAAATGATACAGCACAAGCCAACAGGTGAGTGATGTGTGCAGAGAATTGCACCCAAATAGCATATAGCAGACCGTGATGGTGTTAATGTTTCAGGATTTTGTATTGTCAGTAGTAGTCTGTGTATCAGAAAAGGTGGGGAAGAGACTAAAATTTAGTAAATATCATTGAATAGAAAGCCAGATCCACACCGTTTGTTAAAGCAGTGGGTACACATTGTAAACACACTCTCACAAGATATAAAGAGACTGGCTAAGTCAATTATGCTTACTCGGCAAATCAATCCCAATTGGTCTGGGTACAGGGGAAAGTCCCCTGGGGTGGGGAGGAAGGTGTTTTCAGTGCAATGGTTTACCTTATTTGATTTTATTAACTTTGACTGCTTTATTATTACCGACAAGTCCTTATCTCCTCTCCAACTTGTGTATACACCTCTGTAATTGCTCCGAAAACATTGCCAACTTGCTAATCCGCTGTCCATATCAGCGGATTAAGTGATTGAGTCAACACCACAGCTGTCCCACACGCATTAAAACAATAAAATATCACAGTCAAAATTAATAAAATCAAATAAGGTAAACCGTTGCACAAAAAACACCTTCCTCCCCACCCCAGGGGACTTTCCCCTGTACCCTGTGGTCTGACATCATGAGCACTACTTGCTCCCCTTCCTCAGAAAGTTTGGACTTGTGAAAAGCTGATGTCGAAGTACATGATTTGAACTTCTAAAAAATAATATAATTACCAACATTGTTTCCTGTAAGTTTAGACTGCTGATGCAGTGAGAGAGTGCAACACTGGCCTCTACAGGACAGTATTTGTTGGAGCACTGTGCGAAGGCACCGCTCCCTTTCTCGCTTTAATAGCAAGGTCTCTTGTCCTGGCAGCTTGATGCTCCCCGAAATTGGTGGGAGACTGTGTCAAAATAACGACCCGTGCGAGCTGACGATGCAGCTCCTCCTAGATGTTTTCCAGTGAACCGTGCATGAATTTATAATTTTTCTCTGTTGAAAACTTTTGGAAGGGCTCCAAAGTACGAATCCTTTTTGACTGTATGCGTAATATCCTTCCTTTCTCAATTCGTAAATAAGACAGAGGTGAAGTTGGAGGAGGGAGCTCAGGAACAAAAAGTACGATTGTATGCACGTTTTTCATCCAAAATAGAAAGCCCATCGGAAAACGAAAAGCAAAAGATACCAGACTGACATACTCTTGTAAGCCATACAATCCGGGCTTACAATAAGCTTACGTACTGCAGTATGCATACTTTAAAGACCTCATCATACCAAACCTTGCCATGTTGACATTAGGGATGGACCATTAGATCTTGGGAGGGGGTGGTCAAAAACAGGAAAAAAAAAATTTCAGAGCAGAAAGTTCGGAAAAAAAAATCTTCAAACTAGTTTGCAAAATAAAAAAAAATAAATAAGAAGACAAATGCGTAAAAAACAAAATCTGCAAAAGTCTTTAAAATCTTGAATTTTTCTAGATTTTACCGACAGGCAGAAACTTCCTGTATTTTTTAGTACATCCTCCAGGCACATTTTTAATTTTAATTTATACATTTAGAGTGACTGTATCCCTTATACTTGAAGTTGTGATTATCTTATCTTTTCAGGACTTCGGTATTCTGATCACTTGAAAATTATAAAATTATAGAGCCTGCTTTCTACTTGTTTCCTGCGTACAAACCAAGCAGGTACACCAGGTAAAACATTGAAACTATGCTATGGTTGTCAAGACAGAAAGTTGTATTTGCCTTTTAAGATCAAGGTAAACAGATGCAGGCCACATCAGGTTCATTTTTTTCACAGCATTTTATTGCAATGATGAATGCAAGAATGGGTGAACAAGTAGAAACACGTCAATAATGATAAATATCAAATCATTATGTATTATTTTGCTTTTAAAAAGGCATTTTCAATTCTTGTTTCTCAAAAAACAGCCTCAAAAAACAACAGCAACACATTTTTAACATTCAACAATACACTATGTAGAATGCCATCTATCCAACAATTCCCAACGCAAAAACACACAAAAGGGTTGAACTTTGAAAATTTCTCGATAGCAAATACTGAATAAATCTGCATGAATAATCGTTTGTGTGTAGCAAATGCTGAACGACAATTATCTGAAGAATTTTTCCACCCCAAAAAAAGAGCATGATTTAAACAAATCTTAAGGGACTTGTGCAGCAAATTTCAAAGAAATTGGACAAGCCCTTTCAGAGAATACAGATTTCTTGACCATGAGTGGCATAAATTGCCTTAAAAAGACAAATATTGAAATTTCACCACATCTATACACATCCAATCAATTTGGACATGCTGCTACGGAGAAATAGATGTTTTGATCAAAAAAGGGCAACAATTGCTTTAAAAACACAAATATGCAAATTTCACAATATTTTGCAAACAGCTTCTCAGCTTGTCAAAATCAATTGTAAATCGTGAGAAATGCATGTCTGGTGGGGTTAATGTAGGCATTTCACCATGCAGTAGAAAGGGAAGCCAGGAAACCAAAATAGTCAATTTTCAAAACTATAGGAAGCTACTGAGGAGCAAGAAGACCATGTTTCAGAG
>LD359495.1:21610-52976 GCA_001465055.1 Ptychodera flava | reverse complement strand
TTGAGAAAATGGACCAACAGACAGACAGACAGACACACAGACAGACAGACAGACAGACATCGCTGCGACATATGCTCACGTGTTCACACGTGAGCAAAAAACGATGCCATTTTACGATGAGTTGTAGGTAGTAAAGGGAAAGCAACTGGTAGTAAAGGGAAAGCAACTCCACACATCGTTCATATTTGGGTTGCTTTCGTTTTGTGTATGATATGTGTATAATATAAGTGTAGGCCTATATCATGTTTGGCTGTTTTATGTAAAATGTTGCTTGGCCATGGCGAGTCGTATACCCGTAATCTACGTGTCTTGTGTTAATCCGCACTGGAGCGGAGAGACTACTGATACTGTGACACTGCGATCCTTTCCATGAAGGCGCAACTTTGCACAATTTTTAACTATCGGATATTTACAATCTGGTATCGAAGTTTGACATATCGACGATTTCGGGACTAGTATCGATACTAGACGATACTAGAAAGACTTGCCTGTGCCTCGGCACGCCGGATCTGTGAAATCTCCGATATTTAGGCCTACCCGATATTTTTCGGTGATTTGGGGACTCTAATATCGATACTAGAGGATACTAGAATGACTTGCCTCGTGCCTCGGCACGCCATATCTGTGAAATCTCCGATATTTACCCGATATTTATTGGCGATTTGGTGACTCTAATATCGATACTAGACGATACTAGATTCAGTCAAATCGCAAATACATGGAATATCCGATATATATCGGAGATTTCACCACCTCACAGTTCTGGCCAAACCCGACTTCAAAGAACTGACTCTACCTTCGATACTATACGATACTAGATTCAGTCAAATCGCGCGTAAATATCCGATATATATAGGAGATTTCTGCCCTTTATAGATCGGGCTAAGCCAATCTAACTTCGATATTGTATAGTCTATATCGGATATCATATAAAAGTGCAATGTCGGATGTCCTCCAAGTCGCTTAAAATTCATTTTTGATTGGTGAGACGTGTTGAATGGTTGATTGCTTTTATTTGGTAATATTTTGTTCCACTTACGTTTGGTAGGGAAGCTAGAATGTTTACTGTTTGATCTTGTTGTGTTTGTGTAGGTTCGTGTGAACCTGAGTTCGAGCTATTGTAGATTTTTTGAAGTCTGGCGCTTATAAGTGTGTCGCCTATATTTCTGTTCTTTCTATATGCGATTATTGGTTGGTTTTGGAACAGGTTTTTTAGTGTTTCGTCTTTTTCAAGTTCACCCCAGTTTTCTGTCAGGGCTTGCTTGATTTTTGTCGTTTCGATGTAAGGGCTATACGTTGTTATGAATTGAAGACTACTGTATTGTTGGTGGCGTTATTTCTTTCGCTTAACCCGAACTTAATTTATACCTTGTGTATAACGTGTAAACGTGAGATCGCTTAGATCGCTGATAAGGAATATTTACAGAGCGACTAATCAGATTCCCTCAGGTTAAAAAAAATACTCGTGTAAACCCCCCTGTAGTATCCTTATTTTAATGCGTGAGGGACGGCTGTGGTGTTGACTCAATCACTTAATCCGCTGATACCGACAGCGGATTAGCAAGTTGGCAATGTTTTCGGAGCAATTACAGAGGTGTATACACAAGTTGGAGAGGAGATAAGGACTTGTCGGTAATAATAAAGCAGTCAGACGGTGTAGAGTTGAACTCTTTATTTGAAATATCATAGTCAAAATTAATAAAATCAAATAAGGTAAACCGTTGCACAAAAAACATCTTCCTCCCCACCCCAGGGGACTGTCCCCTGTACCCTGTGCTTGAACTGACGATGATCTCTACGTATCAAGATAACGCGCACATCTACAAAGAAGTAGATTTTTCATGACTCAGGAGCAGTAGCAATGACCAAAAAAAAGCGATAATTTCCAACCTGAGTAACATCTCAAATCATATCGATGTAAACCTACTGTAAGATTTACGGTACCGACGAATTTCAAAAAGCTTACTAATAAGTTTACAAGGGATATCAACATGGAATAAAATTTAATTTTGCTTTTTGAACATAGTTTGTCGGGTCACAGTCGTTTGGAGAGCTATTCAGCTCTGGGACTATTCGCCCCATAGACGAGTATACAGAAGCGAGAAATCTCGCTTCTGTATACTCGTCTATGGGGCGAATACTCCCAGAGCTGAATAGCTCTCCAAACGACTGTGGTCGGGTTCATAAGCTTAGGCCTACGGTGTTTCATCTCACAGTTACGGCCTTGTTGTTTTGTGACTGATTAGTTAGAGTTCGAACTCGGACGAAATTATAGTAATAAAAATTAAATTTTGTAAACAAGTACTATTCAAGTTTGGAACCATGGTGACACCTTTCGAGGAACCTTTGACTGAAGTTTGAGGGCGCATGGACGCCTTTGGATCATGGAGCCGGAGAAGCACATGAGCAAACGTGACCTTGATTGACTGGAAAGAGCTGGGCCGCTTCGGGTTAAGGGGCGTGGCTTCGAATTGGAGAAATGAAAACAAACTGATGTGATCGTGAGTAGCAAGTATCTGCAGCTGCACGCGGCCGCGCGCGGGATGTGTTTGTCGATGTGTGAGAAGTAATATTCTTACTTTTGTTCAGTGACCATGAGTACGAGTAGGGAGGATGTGTCAGCTCCGGCGTATATACTTGGAATAGACCTGGGTACCACGTCCGTTAAAGCCGCTCTTATAGACAGTGACACCAAAGAAATCGTTAGTACGGCTTCGAGCGAGACCGGCGCCGGAGTCAGCAGTGAGATTGGGCCGCAGGGAAACGAGCAAGACACGAGCAAAATCATTAGAGCGTGCTCGGCTTGTGTGTCTGGGCTTCCTAGGGACAACTTGGTCAAAGTCCGCAGTATTGGTGTTTCTGGGCAGATGCATGGCTGTGTGCTGTGGAAAAGCGGTAATGGGTGGTCCAATACAGGTACGAGCGGATACGACACCGACAAGTGCAGCCATCTCGTAACTTGGCAAGACCAACGGTGCTCCAGTGAGTTCCTCGCCTCGCTCCCTGCTCCGAAATCTCATCTCAGGTTAGCCACCGGCCACGGGTGCGCAACTTTGTTCTGGTTGCAAAGAAATCGACCGGAGGTTATCCAAGAATATGACTGCGCCGGCACAATTCAGGACTTTTTGGTCACCATGTTATGCAACCTGCAGAAACCATTGATGTCTGTGCAAAACGCTGCAAGCTGGGGATATTTCGATACAATCAACAAAGTTTGGAACATTGAAGTGTAAGTATACACGCGTCGGGCATTTTTGCTTCAGTGATGTGAAAGACTTAATTTTACGTGGCAGACCCCAAACAACATGGATATTTGGCCAGATATAGTATAGTCACTGCAGTGCCTGAAAACAAAATCTAATCTGAGATTGCAGCTGTGCTCATGTATAATCCTCATGGTCGTTTGTCATTGGTTAATTTTTTTGTAAAAAAATATTTAGATGTCGGCTGCAGACAATGAACCGCCATTTTCTCAGGCAACCATAAAAAAATATTCCACCTTATCATCTTCGTACCTGCACATCATTGCTAGTCCATGCATTATCTTATAGAGAAATAACATTTCAACCAAGTTTTCATTTCAGCCCCACTGTTAAGAGCATTTTCCAGTTTTTGCCCATGACCCAAGAGTCAGGGAGAACCGCATTTGCATGGTTTCTACATGCGACAAAATGTAGGTCACTCGCATATTAGTAGTTTGAAAGCAGACCAATGTGTGAATTTTCGATATCATACTATCGAACTCTGAGAGAAGGAAACGTAACTGTTGTAAAAGAGCAAAAAGGGTCTTTGCTTCACATGCCAGAGTTTCTGTCCTTGGTTTGTGTAGTGTACTTAAAATTACAAAGATGCTACATGAAACCAATCTAGGGCTTCTAGAAGGATAATGTAAATGGTGTATAAAAAGAGGTATAATATTATCTTCAGTTTACCACTTCTCTTGTTGACATAACGAATTCTAAATATTTTACCTGTACTTGAGTTTACCATAAATAGACAGTAGAATCGAGATGAGTTTTCTCATTGTGTAGGTGCGGTTTATTTCCACATTTACTTTTCAGAGACAGTTGTACCTTATCAGATTACAAATCAGGTGGCAATCAGCCACACAGAGGAAAACAAAAGCAAAATTAATGAAATCAAAAATAAAAACAAAACTGAAAGTTGTCATAAAATTGAATTACAATAGTGGTATGGTAGTAAAATTCCCCTGAGCTAATTGACATGCAAGGCACTGTATGCACCAGCAGAAGTTTTTATTTGGATTATCCGATTTGTGTTGATTTGGTGCAAAGTCTGCACATAAATCATCCTAAAGATTTGTAGCTGCAACACACATGTATAATATCTGAAGTTATTTTGCGTAACCCTTTCAAAGTATAAGCTGTCATTCATAGAGGTATTAAGGTCAGCCAGCAAGGAGTCTTAACTCAGTATTAGGGATAACCACTACCTCACCTGTAGGTGAGTGTATCAATCCAATCAAATCATGGATCTAAACATGGGGCACTGAAATGAATTTCAAGTGTTGAGTGGTAGTGGTGGAGGTGGGGGTGGGGTTGGGGTTGGGGAGCATGAGACATAAAACTATTTTAGGACGATTTGAATAGTTTCTGGGAGAATAGACACTTACATATTCATGTTTCCGTGTTTGATTTGTACCAAGTCTTTTATATTTGTATGCAGTTTTCCTGAGGCAGATTGCTTTGGAGGGACTGTGTACATTGTATACCTTTTCAATCATATTTAACCATTGACAGCCCAGGATTTATCCATTGATGGCTGATGCTAAGTGGTTCTTGTTTGCATCTGATTAAAACAGTGTAAATGAAGAGTGGGGATGATTGGCAGATCGTGTGGTCTCTATCTCTTTACTTGTCAAATTTGGACATTCACAAATTATTCAAAGAGGAGAATTTTTACTGCATGTTATGATGCTGGCCTAGCTTTTTTCATTGTTTGGAAATGTATAATATTTAACTAGAACATGGTCAGTGAACAAACAGATCAGGTCAATAAATTAAAAAATGAAATGCCAAGCGATGTAGTATCAAAATTCACATCTAGATACCATTTATAATGCATTTTTCAGTCTGTTTCCAGGTCATCAGCGCAACTTTTTCCATGTTATTCAAAACATAGACAAAAGTGTTGGGAAAAAATCAAAAGTTATGGCTATAATGGTACTGATGTACATCCCATTCATGAGAAAAAACAACAGGAAATCAGTACATGTTTACCAAGCAACATTACTGAATTATTAGTATGCCACAAGATTAGTCTGGAGTTCATGTGAGGACACAGAAAATGCCTCTAAAGGAGTAATCTTTGATTGTTTCAGCATTTTTATGGATTAACCAGATTCTTCCTTGAAGTTACATCGGTTTCTTGACTTTTTCATTGATAATGATTTGAATGCTGTGTGCTCTTTCCCCTAGTCCTCTCTCTCTCTCTCTCTCTCTCTCTCTCTCTCTCTCTCTCTCTCTCTCTGCTATCTGAGAGATCAGAGATGGTGTAAACAAATGAATATAGAGAAACTAGTTGGCAGACAGACAGATGGACAGAGCAACACATACACAGTATGAGAGATCAGAGACATAGAAAGAAGTCTTAATCGGGCAGATCGTCTATGTAACCGACACGAACTATCTGATACCGGCTATCAAATACTATGAAAAATAGTAAAGAATGAGCTACAAAATCACTATTATTTTTAAGTTGTGGGTAGAATAAGTCTGTGACTTTGTATACAATACTATAAAAATAGTAGAAAGTGAGCAACCAGCTGAAAGTTAGTCAAGGAGACCTTAAACTTGTACACTACATATATCATTAGCATCTCATAGTCGGGTACATGGAGTGTGTGCCATTATATAATTGACTGGATCCCTAACCACTGCTACAAGAATAGAAAAATGTTCATTCCAATGCAGTTTCAATTTTTGTTTTCAGAAATTGTTTCTTTACCAAAACCTTTTTGACATTGTCAACAGCAATATTGATCTTCCATTTTCAGATCTATTTGCAGCACTTTTGCAAACACTTCACTTACTATAATTTACATACATCTAGGTAACCTGGGCTGCCACCAGGGTCATTCAAGGTCATCATGACCCAAGCACAACCTGGAACGCTGATTAGGAAACCATGATTTATTACAAAAGTCAAATGTCATTTTGTAAATTAAACCATGCATTGATGTATACCTGAGTCATAAATCATACGGTACATGTGCAAATTATTAGTTATTTTGGATGTGCAGGACAAAATGATTACACTAAAAATCACTCCATCTGGTATATCCTTATAAGCTTGATGGATCTGCCTGAATGTGGCATTGGTGAATGGGTGGACAGGTTCAATGACAGTTGAATCAAATTGGATTGTAAGAGGCGTAATTCTATTGGTCTGTTGAACTCAATGAAACTTCTGAAGTTAAAGATTGGTCACTTCAGCATAATCATTAATTTGCCCAAAATTTGTAAATATTTTTGAACCTGGTTTCACATTTTATGCAATTTTAGTGGGTATGGTCATTAGGGAAAGACTGCATTAACTTGCATGGTACCTGAAACCCGGGTCCTTGCCTGACCAACTCGGGTGACAAACAGAAGACTTTTAATCCCCAAGGTGTGAATGTTCCATTGTTATGTTTATCTAATCCAGCTGGTGCTATTGTAGTGCCATTGTAGGAAAGGCAGGTCTGTGAAATTGATCCTCTGATAACTAAGTAGGGAAGTAGGGTATTCCTAAGTTAATGGAGCTTTCCTGTAATGTGATATTTGTAAAGTACCACATGAAGTTTTGAAATATTTGCTCTATTTATGAATTACGGTTTGGAAGCAGTGGTAACATGGACAAAAATTGAACATTTAAGAAGAC
This sequence comes from Ptychodera flava, assembly GCA_001465055.1. Taxonomy (NCBI): domain Eukaryota; kingdom Metazoa; phylum Hemichordata; class Enteropneusta; family Ptychoderidae; genus Ptychodera; species Ptychodera flava. The sequence continues at coordinate 46,094 of LD359495.1, read as the reverse complement.
AGTCTGTATCGTCAATGTGTTTATGCAAATCCATGTCAGCTCCTCAATTTTACCCCCTTACAGGCTGCAGTCCTGAAAAAGCTAAGCTTTATGTTTGGCATCAATTGACTCTCTCATATGTACAAATACAAAATAATTTGTGAACTTTCAAGAATTGTTGACTATGTCATCTCACATTTTAAATTTAGTGCTTTGATTTTAGTCTTTCAGAGGCTGGTTTTCCAGTACATCTCTTGCCGGATGTGAAAATTCCCGGAGTGGAAGCAGGTCACCTGGAGTCCAGTTGGTGTGGCATACCAAAGGGTATTCCAGTAGGAGTTGCATTGGGTGATATGCAATGCTCTATTCTACCAAGTCTCAAGATTGAAACTGATGCTGGTCAGTGTGTTTTGTTGTTAGGTTTTGTTGTTTTATTATTTATTAATCAACAAATTGGGTTTTAAACATTTATATTAAACAATATTACATGTAAAACTTAACAAAAGATTTCTAATGGTAGTGAATTTGTTTGATGCATTGGATAGCATCAAGTTTGCTGTAATTTGAAAGATAAAGGTAATGTAACATGTTAATAAGTTCTTCTGATTTGCTGTATCTGTTTGGAGTTTGCTCACTAAAAACTACCATCCAATCTTTGGAGAGATGTTTTGATTGGCAGTGAATAAGAGTGACATACGGAAGACATGTTATCAATATAGTCTTCACTGCAACTGAAATCCATACAAACGAATTAAAATTAATGCCCAGACCCTGGGATTTACTGAACAATAATGAATAGATATGAAATAATTTACAAAATGTCATGATTGACAATTATGTGTGTATAATATTAAAATCCAAATATTTCCCTTTATTAATATACAGTTCTCAACATAAGCACATCAGCTCAGCTGTCATTCAAAATGCCACGGAATTTCATCCCCCCTCACTCTGAACCAGGATCAGCCATAGAGTACTTTCCATATTTCAATGACAGCTACCTGGCAGTGGCTGCAGCCCTCACAGGCGGCAACGCCCTGGCTACGCTCGTCAAGATGTTACAGCAATGGATGCACGATCTTGGACACGAGACACCACAGGCGCAGATCTACGATAAGCTTCTGTCCAGCGCTCAGGAAACGAAAGAGACAGACCTGGTGATATCACCGACGCTATTCGGTGAACGCCACCTACCGAACCAAAGGGCATCAGTGACAAATATCACAACAGAAAATGTGAGCCTTGGACATCTCAGCCGAGCTGCTTGTCATGGAATTATATCCAACCTGCATGACATGATGTCGAGAGACTTTCTCGTCAAATCAGGGGTGAATAGAATCGTTGGCAGCGGCAGTGCATTGACCAGAAACAAAGTCCTACAGCAGGAAATTGAGAGCATCTTCGACCTTCCTTTGCTGTATGGACAAGGCGGAGACGCAGCAGTTGGTGCAGCACTGACCAGAACAATGAAATTTACTGACTGAGAATCTGATACCTTTGTACCAAAGTGCCATGGACAAATTGTTCAATATTGTAGTGTTTTACGGTGACACAGCAGGGAGTTGTTGATAATGTAGCCAAGGGTCATGAAATTTCTTCCAAATTCAGAATTGGCAAACATCACAAAAAAACAACTCTTTGATGCAAAGTCTTCTTGTATGCTGGGACCACATGTAGACACAAGTGCAAATATAGCTCCATAACCACTCAGTAATTTGTCATCAATTAAATTACACTGTGGTTTGGGTATGGTGAATATTAACAATAATCAAAGTACTGCTGATGAATTCAAAGGCATTATTACAAGGTTACAATCCACCATTACTGTAATTTCCCACAGAATTCACTCTTTCAGTAGTCTAGAGTCTAGACATCTGTTGGGACTTTTGTTTTTTGTCCATATGGGATGAAAAGCAAAAGGCTTAACAGATATCTAGACTGAGTAGACTACTCTGTCACATGTTACCACAGCCATCTGATATGAAGTCTTTCTTTTGCAAATCTGCCATTTCATACTGGTTAGATTGTGTTTTCAGTGTGGGTTTTTACAGACTAAAATACAGGTGTAGATTCTAGACCGGGCCATTTAAAGAAAATTCTTTGGTTGCCGTCCTTGGATTTTTGAAAAACTTACCAGCCAGGCAGGGAAACAAAACATACACAGACAAAAAACACAAGTGCATTAACATAAGATCAATTTTTAATTGGTTTCTTCTGGAAAAATAATATTTTTATTTGTGATAGTGTTAACAGTGTATTTGGTTTCTTAACTTTCTTTGAAAACCTACCAGCACGTGGACGGCAAACAAATTATTTTATTTAAAGCGCCTTAGCAAATAATTGCCTTGAGCTCCAGCATATATTCTAAGTTGCTTCCTTCTTAGGTTCTCTGATATACATCAATAAGGTTCCAAGAATTTGTACAGCAATATAGGTTTTAATACTTCTGAGATGTTGCATGACTATAGAGGGAGCCATCGTGGGCAGATTAAATACCAAACTGTGATAGATTCCGTAGAAGAGTTTATGAAAACCATTGACAATGTGCAATACTCAGTAATCAGTTCAATTAATGATTATTAATTAATGACAGTATTGAGTCTGCATGTGAAATATATGTTCTTTTAATCCTGTATAATGATATGCACCATGCACCAGTATGGACGGTTTTCTTGCATACACAGTACTCTCACTATATATTATTGCAAATTTGAATGTTTTTGTGATCAAATACTCTTTCACAGAAGACAAGAGCACTTGTGTTCACACTGGTATCATTTTCTCCATGCCGTATTTTCAGAAGATAGATTTTTTTTCTTGGCATGGATTCTACTACAAATAATTTCTCTTGAGGATCGTAAATATTGACAAAGGGATGTATTCCGAGTAAATGACCTTGTCAAAAAGTGTTAATTTTATGGAATATTCGATGGATGTATCAAGATTTCAATGTACAATCTGAAATACATGTTGTCTTTTTAAGACGTTTTTCTGCAGATGTTTAAAGGAGTGAAGGGTTTTCTTTGAGATTTGGAGTGTGGGCACAAGCTGAGGGCGGGGACATATACCTATATTAGGTTTTGGGATAAGTTCAGAAACAATATGTTATGCCAGAAGTAGCATACATTCTTATACGATAGAACTAACATACATCACGTCAAATCAATTTCATTGTACACTACCAGTAGTCATTCAGTATGACATATTTCTGTTACTGGTTCCATGATGCTTTGTACTGTAATGCAACGTATGGCATTTGTGGCTGCTGTTACCTTACATGCTAGTCATTGGTCGCCGATTGAAATATATAGGCACCAAGCTGTTTTGATATCACAGTGATAACTGGACAATGTGATACAATAAGTATACAACAAAAACGTCTATGTTTCAAGTGTGTAGCAAGAGTTTAAAAGGGTCGCAGCAATGCATTGTGGGATGCAGGAACAGGTCTATTATACATGTACAAGGTAAATGTTGGTACTTGTAGTCTTTTTCCAAAATATGATAATCCTCAAGTTGTCTAGAATTTTAATATATTCATTTTTCTCCACATATCATAAAGACAATCACATCACATATAAAAAAGGTGACAGATTCACTCGAGTTGTTTCAACAATATGCTTTATTATCTGTGGCCTTTGGCCATAACTCCATAAAAGGTATATTAAAAACCATAATTATTGTAATTTTTAAGGAGGCATATCCATGAAATGTAAGGTGCATATATTTTCTGAGCTCAGTGCCTTTGATATCTCACTGGTATTCTTAGAAATATCAAAGATATTTTACACAAAATGCTAAGACTCACGTCATCAGTATGTGGTATGTATTTTATTGACATTGATTTTCCCTTCAAGCTATGGTGACAACTTAAGGAGTATTTCACAATTCCAATGTCTTCTGTCAACACCAGACAATGCACAGATACTTAACCTTCAATCCTATAGAGGGCGCTATCACAAGCAACCTGGATTTTCCTCAGTAATTTTGCACTGAGAAGGTAAACTTTGTCAACAGTTCATCATTCTTTCATGAAATGTCTTCCTTGTTTCAGCACACAAAAAACCTATTCACAGTTAAACATCCTGTATAATTCTATAGAATGGAGATAGATCTCACAATATATTTGCAAAGGAGCTGAAACCATCTCTTTTGCATATAAAATGACATTTTACCAACATCCAAGGCAAGTTTTTCTCATGTGCATGTGAGAAAACACTGAAAAGATGTGGATACCACATTCCAAGTTCAAAATCCACAACCATTTTCTGAAGAGAGGTGTTTTTTCACAAAATGTCATGACTTTCAGCATTTGTGAGGTACAGTATATGTACAGTCTGTTTTCCCCCTCAGAGTTGTCCTGCTGTAAATGTTTCTGACTGTTATCAGTCCTTGTTGCCAGTCTTTGAAAGCTGAAAACAGAAATAAAATGTAAACATGATGGCATTTATTGACCGTGTTCATCTTGCCAAAGCTAATTGAGAAATCTGATCCACACAGTACATAAACCATTAGCAATTTCATAGGTTCTGCCACCATGGAAATTTCCTTTTCCATGAAAATTAATGTTACATTGTGTCCCTATGAGTGTTATTTCACTCTATATGGCACTTAAATTACAGCAAAAATTCACAGAAATATTGCCAAAATGTTTATAGCCAGTGAAAAATTAATGATTTCTGAAACCTGTATTAAACATTTCAGTTGCAATTTTTTATGCATAACATCAAAGTGAATGAAACACTTGGAGTGAAAATGGCTGCAACTTTGATGATTTCATTATTTTCGTCTGTAAAACTACTTTTGTGTTTTTATTTGTCCCTTAATCACGTATAAAGTATCAGCCTTGCCAACACCACTCATGTTCATTACGTGATGTTATTGCTGATGGACGAATTATTGTCAACATTTAATATTCAATTGTCAACAATCACACTTGACATTGCACACACACAGGCTGTGTTGAAGTCGAGGCATTTTGACCTGAGTTTGGGAGCAGCACAAGAAACTATATTTTCCGAGCAGAGAAAATTAAAATATTAGGAAATACCAAAGGACAGAAAATAGCAGCTATTGGAGTTTTGATACTGTACTTACATGCTGCAGTTCATTCATGACATGGTGGATAACATGGAATTAGAGAAAAAAACGAACAAGTAAGAATACTGATTTATTTTGTATGGAAATAAGTTTGATTAAATGTCTTCTGAACTAAAAAAGAATAATACACTGCAAATACTGATTGCTTCAGTACGCCCTCATGAGGTCCATAGAGGACATGATACAAAGGCAGTACACTCTACCAATGCTTTGTCACAAATCAACTATGTTTGTTAACATTCACTGTAAGTCCTTGTCCTTACCACCAAGATGTCAGTGATAATATTGCACTTGTACTGAAAGCATACAGTATATGATGTGCCTGGAAGAAACGACTCTGATGTTTTTGCTCTGAACAGGGACAGTAACATTTACATAGATATCAGGAATGCTCACCTTAACAACATCGACCCAGTCCCAGCCTCGCGGCCTTTCACCTTTATGATCTGTGAAGGAAATATGCCAAAAATTATCAAAACTCCATCTAGTGTTCATTTAAAGAATATCTGAAGTACAGCTCATACCAGTTGCTTTTCAATTCTATGAAAGACTATCTCTCTTGGATGTAGTAGATACAACAATGTGTAAAACAAAAGTATTTACATATTCTGTCTCTAGGTGTTGACAGAACCATTAGATACCATATTTGATTGCAGGGAATTGCCTTAACCTCATCAAAAGTTTTCAGTATCTTGACTAGAAATGTTACATTGGTTTTATGACCTTTGAAAACTTAAATCATACCACCATATTATAAACACACCTGTTCTATTAGCTAATTTTCTCTTCTGTGCTTTTGACAGCTGCTCTTTCTTTTCTTTCTTTTTCGCTGTTTGCTGATTTGATTCCCCGTTGGTCTCTTCAATCTGAAAACAGAAGTGGATGAGGTAACAGTCAGGGTGAATGGTCAGAAACGACAAATCTGCATGAGGAAACACTCTCACCATGATGCCATGGCAACACGTGAAATCCTGATCAGTTGTCGTTGACTGTAAATTGAAATTTGTGAAAATTGAGCAAAATCAATGTAACCAAAGACCTGAAAATATATTTACAACCAAGCACTACCAGAACCTCCATAATAGTAATAATCTCCATAAATCCCATAATTTAGGGGGGGGGGGGGTTTACAACTACAAGATTACATTGTGTGGTTGCTTTCCTGTGGAATCCATGGATAACATATCAAAGCTGTGTCATGATAACATTTGTTTCTTATATGCATATCAACCATTTCTACTCCATTTTCAAAATCAAGGGCACAATGCTGTATTCTGATGCTTGGATTTATAGAACTTTGGATCCAAAATTCTACGATAGTTTCTTGATTGGACAAATACATGTTATTGTTTCCTACCTTTTGTGCAACAATTTGTTCTTTCTGATCGACCATAAGGTCCTCGGCGTTTTCTTTTGCCCATTCGAATATTGTGTAAGTCATTGCACTGTCTAAGAACTGCTCAGCCTGTGATCGAAGAAATGAATAGGTAATGTGTGGACAACATTTGCTAGAATGAAAATCAGGTGAATAACACATATGGTATGTATGAGGTCCATCATTTGAAATCCAGCTGTCTCTTGCCAACACACGACGCATAATGTGAGGAAATAAAGAGAATCCAATCTTCAAAAACTCTACAAAAGCATGAGCATGGCAAATTCAGATAACCTACGGCAGGGACCAATTTCTCAAGCTTGGAGAAATGTATTGGTCAAGATCATTGTAAAGAATTCTAACAAATATGAAAATTATAAAAAAAAAAGAATGTTTGTCCGCCAATGTGCGAGTTGTTAGATGATGGCCAAGAATTGCTAAAACTGGATTTCTCACACTCAAACAAAATTCTTCTCTGCCCGCCAAATTTGTGAAAGGTCACCTAATAGGGACACTGGTATCAGTATGGCAACTTTGACAGAGTGTATCTGACATTCATGTAATCTCACTCTTGATCTAAACATTTTCTCTAATATAATCTATTGTTCAAAATACATATATCATAATTTTTGAACTTACTTGCTCATTTAGCTGTGAAACAACATGTGATTTGACGTCTGGTGATCTGTGAAAGTACCACATAAAAGCCATTAAAATATGACAAAATATTCCCAGACCTACTCACGGATCTGAAGTCAGTTGTTTTGGATACCACTGACTTTTTAAAAATAAACACTGATCAATACAAGTTCCTGTGGCATGGTTGAAGATAAGTGGACACATATTACATCATTTGCAATTAACCCATTCACCCCTGATTCCCTGTACACAGGTCCACACTCACCATTGATAACAATGGGTTCAGGCAAAACCATTTAAGTGAAAGGGTTACTCATTATATAACGTAGCAAGTTGCTACGGTTAGAGTAAGGATACAGTGCAGAGCTAGAAGCTTTCAAAAAAATTCTTTGAGTTCGCATCAGTACATTTGTGAATGGTTAACATAACTCATGCCCTGCCTCTTATATTTTAACCCTTTCACCAACATGGTATGGCCCAAATCCATTGTTATCAGTGGTAATTGTAGACCTGTTCACAGGGAATTGGGGATGAGCAGGTTAATAACAGAACAATTGGCATTTTCCTTGAAGCATGAAGAAATGTTTGACATGCAAATGGTCACCAGAGAAGTGTCCATTTGGAATGAAACACGGAAATATTTTAGAATAGATATTACACTTACACATGATTATTATAAAATGCATCCAAGTTAATATTTGGAAGACTTTCTGGATAATTTTCGGTCCATTTGACTTCAACAAGAAATGATTTGTAATGTCCACTTTCACCAATCTGTAAGAACATGAAAAAAAATGAACTTTTTAGACACACATTACAATTCAACATAAAAAGGAAATTTCAGTGGACATGCATTACCATATTGCCAAAATATTGTGGCTGGAGGAATTACAGACTTTTGCTTCTAATACAAGCAGTATGTAGAAACAGTGGCTTTATCATAATGATCATGAAGTTCTATCACAACACAGTGAAATAGAGTCTGTGGGATGATTGTGAAACTAGATACATAACTTTGTGTGCTATGGAGGAAAGTAACAGAAAATACAATGAACACACTGACTTTATATATTGGTGGGTATATTGATAACGTTTTATGAGATCTGTATATGTTACAACAAAGTTCAATAGCTACATGAACAATGGCTTTTTCTATGTCAGATACAACAGATAAAATGACACAGCACTCTACTGGTATGTGCACAATACCTTACTACAGTAGTGATGTGGATTTACCTTATACTGAAATGTTGTTTCATTGACCTGTTTATAGCACTCATCCCCTTCATAGATGGAGGCCAGTACTTCTCTTTCCTCCTACAACATTACATGAAGAGATCTCATCAGAAGTTTGTTGATGTTATGTGTACGTGCATTGGGCAGTTGTGTGATTGAAAGTCCATCATATGGTCCCACCTGATGCATCACTGACTCTACTCTTTGACTCTGAGAATTTTTGTTTACATATTTCATGAAAAGTATGGGGCTGATTTCAAGTTATCAAACGGATTCAAAAAGTTCCAGAAACCCTAAAAGTTCAAGGGCACATGAGTCATTGATCATTACTGGTACATCTTCCCAGGGCTTTGTAAAAAAAGGGAAATACCTACAGAGCGAGAAAAAATGGGAGAGGGGGCCAGACTTGATGTCATAGCAAAAGGCAAAACAAGTCACGAGAGAAAACTACAAAAATGTGCGTGGATGGGGATGTTTGCATGTTCAAACAATGTTCAGTGTACAGTTGCTATGTCATTATTGTAAAAGGGGGAGGGGGCATACCACACTACGGGTGCCTGTGCAGGGCTCGAAATTAACTTTTTTCCTCGGTAGTCCACTTGGGCTACCATTATCTGAAGTTGGTAGCCCAGTTACAATGGCTGGTAGCCCATGCATATTTTAATTTAGGAATGTTTTTTCATTAACAAGAGAAGAAAAGCTATTTTCAAGGTTTTCCCCATTGAGTGAATTTGTTAGTCATTAAGGTGAATACTTGCACACCTTTATTACCCAAAACACGATTGGAACTATTTTGGGATAATTGGATGGTGACGTACAGTCGGTTTAATCGACAAATGTTATCTCATCTGCTTTTCATTTTATATTACACACTTGTTTTTATGAGTAATTTGCGATATTGCATCATTCAGCTATATGGCACCTAACACTTTTGAGAAATTTGCAAAATATGAAAATCCAATTATCCGAAATTAGTTCCAATCGTGTTCCAAAGGAAACTGGTATAATTGACGACAGTGACACTAAAAAGTTTGGAGACTTTCATGTATTGACAACCCGTTTTATTCTCAGAGTTGCGTGCCAGTTTTGATAATCGTTATGGCAATGACCACCACCTCAGCACGGCTAAAACCAGGCCACGGGCTTTCTGTAGTGGGTGGACTATTGGTATATTTTGATCAAAATGCAATGAGAATACGTTTTATTGGCCATCATTTTCTGTGCCTGTCATCCAAGTACATCAGTTGAGATGAGTTCCATCGCAAGGTCGTCTTTGTAATTTGCAAAACAAAGTCATAGTCTGGCCTTACTGTGTCCAGTTCGGTTTGACTGCTTTTAGCTTGTCCAAAAGTGAAAGACCGAACATTGCACGCAAAGTACTGACTGAATTTCATGTCGTAGGCTTTGGTAGTCCATGTGGGCTACCATTTCATGGACTTTGGTAGCCCCAGGGAAAAGTTGGTAGTCTGTGGACGCGGGACTACCGCTAATTTCGAGCCCTGCTGTGGTTCAAAACAGCGAGTCGACATCATACATGAGAACCAGCAAGTGACACTCATAGAGGTGAATGTCCTCAACTGTCCACACTGCATGATGTGCCATACACTCCGTGCGGCCGAGGCACACAACAGGTGTATTTGTGACCTAAGAGTGTATTTGTGTCTCTTCGATTTTACAAACCTCTTGCTGCTCTTCGCACGACATGATCCTGATATCTTTTCACGGATTTCTGATGCTCCAGATGTTATTCACCTTTCACCATCCTCGAAATCACCCATGTAGGTAATCAACTCGCACTTCCCAGTTCACCAAGATTCTCTCTGACACCGGAAGTACTCTGTGTTTAAAATTTGACCAATCCGAGTGGTCGTTTCATTCCGGGTTTGGCAGGAAAGACCAAAACAAATAATGATTTATCTTGTTGAGGGCGCACCATCAAAAACTTCCCTGTTCAAGTCCCGGGTTCAAGTCTATCGCCATATGACCTTCACGTTCGGGTATGACCTTCAACTCGCATGGACTCATTCATTCAGATACCGACATTCAGTTACTTACTTCAACATTACTTAGAGTGGAAGGGTACAGCAGTAATATTGTCATTACCATTGGTATGGTACAGTTATAAAGGTAAGATGACGGGACGGTTGAAATCAAAAAAACGCAGGCATAGTGAGTCAGGGAATAGCACTCTTAGCAGTCCCCGAAAAGGTCGAAAGAAGAGGAGACATAGATCGTCACCGGAAAGACGAAAAAGCAAAACTAACATTTCAAAAGACGTCGTGTCTGCAGGAAAACGATCACAGAAGAAAGCCAGGGTCAGTGATGATGACAAGGACAAGCCCACCAATGGAGCCATGGACGTAAAATGTGATGTCAAAGACGAGCAACTTGAAGGGTTTGAAGTGTCAACGACTGGATCTGATAGCCAGGAACAAGATCCAGCTGAGCGTGCGTTATCATCACATTCTCAAGAAGATGTTTCAGAGAGTGGATACCTTCAAGATGAAAGGGACCTACTAGCACGTGTGTAGAGTTTGTATTATTTGGCAATAATAAAATAATAACCCAAGTAAAACTTCAAAACACAATACCAGCACTAATTGCACACAAAATAAAACCATTCAATATTTACATGTAATAAAGGTAATACCAGTATACAGCTTGCTTGGCTTAATTTTGGACAGAAATTTCATGTCTACGTGAGAATGGGAAAACTGTTGTTAATCTCTTTGAGCCAGTTTTATTCCACTGCACAAGTTATAGCAGATCTATCCTGGTTCATCTTATCTGAAGTCCTGGCATTGTTCAATTCCTACAGCTGTCATTGCAGTGGTGACCCATCATTCTTCCTGCAGGATATGCCTGCCTTTGAATGGGCTCTAGATTTACTTGGTTATACCAATTCCAAAATTTGTTCATAGAGGGCGTTGGGAATGAACATAGACTGCTATATTGCTGTTGTATAATCCCTGGTGTTTATCCCACATTTTTCCCAGACTGGTTTGCAAACATCATATAAAATTATTTGAAATCAAGTTACACCAGACATAATCCATCACAAGTGAGCACGAAAAGTGTTTGTATTTATGTATATAGCCTTCCATCCTTTTTTGTAATTGTTTCAGCATACAAAATGGCACCAGTCACGAGAAGGAAGTACTGCAACTCGGTGATGGCAAGCTTTTGGAAAGCCCTGGAGATTGGATGGGATTCTGATGAAGACCATGAGTAAGTTTCAGCAAATGGTCAAGGATAGCATGTTTACTTTCACCCTTCAGTTTTGTAGTTTTTTTGAAAATTTCTCAACTGCTTCATTAAAACCTAACATCTCTTTTTGTGATTTTCTGAGTTGTATGGCATTGACTTTTTTTTTCGAGTAATGTGCAACTGCTGAATTAATTAAATTTTCATGTTTTGCAATTTCTGAGAAATGAACCTAAAAAATAGATTTGAGTAAATCAGCATTCAATCTCCTCAGGTTAGTTTGTGTGTATGTCTTTCCCAGGGATATCAGCCAACAGCTCCTATGGAAAAGTGCATATATTTTGTGTAAGAATTTCATCAGACTCATAATTTCCTTTCAGCTCCGAGTCCCACAGTGGAGATGATCTCAGTGTCATTTCAGTTCGTGAAAACTATGTGGATGGGGAACGTGTGGAAGACGACACAAGTCTGATCAGGTCCCTGTGACATATGCGGCCAGTCAGTCAATCAGTCAGTTTGTGAGGAATCCAGCATCCAACCCTAAATGTCATGCAGGAAACAGCTAGATGTCAACTGAACTTTGAACTTTCAAAATATATAAAAGCCATTGGACAATGAGACACTCCACCATTTGAAGTGTTCAACTTCATAATATATTTACAGTGAAGACATGGAGGATGTGAAGAGGCAATGCTGGCACTAAATACACATGGAGTAAGAGGCCTCTGTTGATCCAGACTCTTGGACAACCCGCAGTTTTGGATTACCACTTTCATGCAAATAACGTGTCTTCAACAACACCAATATGCCTATGAAGAGTGGTTCAGGAAATGCTTTTCAAACCAGTGAGATTTGATTGATATTTGCATATTGTGAGCATATGTAGGAGGACTTTGAGAGTTTCCTCAATGCCTGTTGCCCTCAAAAACTAAAAGCCGTCTTTCTCACAAAATGCAGGTGTAATATAAACATTTGTGGAAAACAGGCATTTGTGATTGTTTTTATATGACAATTTTAGACTTCAATAAAATATCCATTTTTCTCAACATATGTCACACGTCTGAGTTCTTTTTCTAGGTGCGTGTTGCATACCAGCAACAGGAGGTGACAAGGACGTTTCTAAAATGCCATCTCTCATGGCAATGGCATTGTCAGCTTCAGGTGTACCTGACCCACTTTACAGCCAGTGTAAATAAATAACTACTTCAGAATTTTGTCCTAGTTAACATTCATAATCATATTTCATACAAATGTACATTGCCTAGAATATTTCAGTGCTTGTTCCAAACTTGACATTTGCTTTGTTTCTGGATTGAAAATAGGAAATGTAAGCATTGAAGATCTGCAAGAGGCGAGTTCATGAGAAATTCTAATTGAAGAAATAACTGCAACTTTTTTTTTGTTTTCATCATTTATTTATTCTGTCATTTACAGTGCAAAAAAGGTCACTTCACTGATTCTCGTGCTATCATTGTTTTGCCAATGAAAATCGTAATTTTTCAGTTTGTGCTGTGCCCTTTTGTACACTTGTCAATTCAGGGTATAATGTAGCGCTCCCTGTCGGTAAACTGAGCACAGGATTATGATACTTGTTAGCAGGGAGGTATAAGAAATTACCTACCTGTGTGAGGAATTATTCGAATTTACAGTCTTACATGTATTTACGAATCGAAAACCAGGTGTGAATTTGCACCAGATATTCGGTAGTTGACAAAGTTATATGAACGGGGAAATAAAACGAAATAAAAACCGAAGTACTAGTAACGTCACTCACTGAGTGCATTGTGGCCAGTCCCACGCTTTTGGTTTTTACTTCACCACGTGAAGTTCACACATGCTTCGTCCTTCCTGGACACTGATGATGCTACGGGGGTGGGGTGGGGGTGGGGGGGTACGTACTCCCATAAGAAGGTGTGCGGAAATTGGCCGTCCGGATGGGTCACTTTTTCATGAAGAAAATCTACAAACATGGATCGACGTTCAAAAAAAAAAACTATACATTGCTCGATAACATGGGAAACGCTTAAACCACATGCAAAAGAACAATAGTATAAAAAAGACTGGAAGATATTCCCCAAATATGTCAAGACCCCGGACGACAGTGGTATGTATGTTGTTCAACTTTAAGTGAACTTAACCAGGGGAGACCCGGTCGTTAGGCTAAGCCTTTTCAGAGTTTTGATTTCATAAGTTTTGTAATAGACTGGTGCAGTTGAAGTTCCCTAACAACTTTTGGAGTTACAATGAAAATATTCGGAGTATACCCCAGGATAAACTCTGAGTTTTAGGGCTTACGAGTAGACGTAAAACAAAAAGTCCCACCGCATGAATTTTCGTAAGGAAACTTTCATTTATCATAAGTGGGGGGCCGAAGAAAATCGGAGCTTGTCGGTAGTTTGAAATATTGTCCTTCACCTCCCCATTTCTTTTTCTTAAATATGACCCTCCCCTTCACCAAACTTGTTGAACATGACCCTCCCCTATACCTATTTTAGTTTACTGTGCCGTTGAAAAAAAAAAATCGATTTTGATACAGACAGGTCGTGCATGCAATTACCAAATACTAAGTTATTCCAGACACTCGGTTATTTTGATGGATTTTTCATCTATAGGAGACATCAAACAATCAGACGAACATCGTATAATAATGATACCGTGTTTCCAAGTTGTAAACAATCCAGCTAACTAAAATGCCAGCACTGTGTGTTCAATAACCAAATAAGCATTTATATAATATCTGGATGGTGTGAGAAGTTAGCAACAGGAATGTGACAGTTTGCTGGGGAAATTTAAGAAAACAACGACACATTACGGTTTTTGCCAAGCAGGGAAGAAGAAAAAAATTATGCATGATAAGCACATCGTAGTACACCACGCCCTCTTCGGCGAGTCTTATCACCCAACGCCGAAAAGGTCAGCGGAGCGAAAATTATTGCTCTGGCTCGCGAGAATGGATAAGCACAATCGACGAAAAGCTAACAAAAGGAAAGAAAACACACTGCAGAAAAGAGTTAACCACGTTGGTGAAAAAACTCAGAATTCCCCGACAGAAACAAGACAATCATGTGCCAGCATCGCGGCCATAATGATGCTACCAAAGTCAGATGTCAGAAGCAAACCGTCTCCTTCCCATGTACAAGTTCAGTTTGATTGACATACATACCTCTCGCACTGAACTGATCCTCAAAAATTTGCCTTGTAAATTTAGAGATCATGTTGCTAGGCAAATTGATGAAGCCAGTGGCGAAACATTAAGTGATGATAGCCAGGGTCCTATACTAGAAGTAGTCCAGTCAAGTGATGATTCCTCAGAATGACACTGTTACATAGTGGTTCAATGGCTCATAAAGCATTCATTTAAACTTGCAACTCTTTCCTCTGTGTTCTTTTGGTGTTGATATTGAGCTATTAGCTTTAATATGTATGCATTGCCATATTTATTCTGATGCATGTAGTTTTTAAAGCAGGTAATGATAGCTTCAAGTGAAATTTGTGAAAATAAAGTTCTGAGCTGTATTAAGTTTAGATTTCCCTTCAGCTATCGGCAGTTCTCGTTTTATTATATTCAGTACTTTTTTCACCTTTACTTCGAATACTGTGAATTTGTATTCACTTTAAGAATTAATGTAAAATTTACCAATTTGACCCTCGCCAGGAAAGGTTATCAGAATATGACTCTTCCCTAAAATTCCCCCGGCCCACCCCTCGTAATAAATGAAAGCTCCCTAATGAATAAAGCGTTTGAGTTTTACACCGGGAGTCTTTCCAAAACTCTAAAATTTCCACAAAATTATGGGTCAAACGCCTCAACAATCATAGAGAGTTAAGAAACAACATGAGTCAGAAGACAAGATTTTATCAAACGTTCCTTAGTAGGTCAAGGTAAATCTAAAACTGGTGTTATTGTAACACAGCGAAACAGGATTGTGTATATAATTCCAATTGGAGTTTGGGACGGGTTCGACACCTCCAGAGGAAATTTGTATGAATGACTGATACACATTTCTGCCTATGGCTGATAACAAATTTTTTAAGTAAATTGTATTTTTACCTGTTAAGAAAACCGCATCAAGAAACGCTTTTGCGTATTGATTTGTCAAACTGCATCGTAAACCTCCGGATGTAGCACTGCATTATGCTAAAAAGTTGTCAAAATAAAAAAAGGAGTATAAAATTGTCTTTCTTTACTCGATGGTATGCTTCCAACGATATCATTTCAAAGATCGATTCAAAAGAGAGTTTCCGATATTGACAAATCGACGAGGCTGCAAACATGATGGAACAATCTCTTTTCTAGATGGAGACAGTTCAGTCTACATATAGTATATAGTATCTGACTGTCGGATCTACGAGAACTTCGGAGAAGTACCAATATTCCATTTGTGTGACACAGATCTAGGCCTACCACAGAAAGGCACACTAGACCAAAGGAAGGATTTTGTCCTGATCGGGAGAAAATTTGAACTCCTGATCAGGAGATCTAGAATTTCTCCCGACTTATTTTAATCGAATAGTTCTGCGCAATTTAATCATAGACCCTCGAGAAAAACGTTTTTCTCGAGGTCTATGATTAAATAGACATTTGCGAATTCAGAAAAGTGCATACAAGTATCTGAAGTATGTTAATTATAAAATTTGATGGAGGGTTGATCATTGTTCTGAAAAGTTCACCATTGCTTTCTTTGCATATTTTCACATTTATTCAAGAATATTGATACTGTCTGTAGAAAAGACATACAGCAAATTGTCACTTACATGAAATTTTTCATTTCAGAGAAAAAAAAAGCTGTCATCGAATAGCAGTATCAAACCACATGTAACATTTCTAGGAAATCTCCCGATCGAGAGAACCCCCCTTTTTGGTCTGGTGTGCCTTGCTGTATCATATCTGCTGTATCATGGGTACTTCAAATTGCTGTTATTTCTCGATCATCGCATTCGATTAAATCACGTTGGGAGGTTGTGATTGTTTGTTTAGTTACATGTAACTGGAACCTGTTGCTACTACATGATGGGTCTCAAAAGTTCATTCCCAGACTGCGTGATCACAATATTTTGTGTACGTCTTGTCTTTCTGTTTTGAATCGACATATGAGGTCTTTAGAGTTGGTGGTCAGGATGTTGATTTTTTTTTTTGGCGTTCCACGTTTTCAAATCCCCCGCCCGATTTTCATGCATATCTAGCCAATGGACATCCAACTCTGAGCTCAAGGGATTAGTATCAAGGGATAAGATTAAAGGAAATAATAAAACGGGACAAATGACATAACTATTAGCAGTGTATTAGCAACATGTACTCTGTCCCCGGATTCTATCGCACCGGCACGAGGTTAAAAATATGCCACCCCCATGCATTTCGAGGTGTACTGGTTTGTTTTCACTAGGCCCTGTTACATGTAAAGTTTCCGTGTAGGCTACTAGTAACAGTTTCATCATAGTCGCTCGAGAGTTATTCAGCTCTGGGACTAGTCGCCCCATAGACGAGTATACAGAAGCGAGATCCGCTTCTGTATACTCGTCTATGGGGCGACTAGTCCCAGAGCTGAATAACTCTCGAGCGACTGTGGTTTCATCTTCCAGTATAGTAGTTACCATGTGTATTTTCTTCAGACCATTTCTCTTCGTGGCTTGGCGTTACACATGCAGTATGTCTAGGAACGAAACACTTACTATCCTATCTGCACAATAAAACGTTATTATCGTATGATTT
Source organism: Ptychodera flava (assembly GCA_001465055.1). NCBI lineage: Eukaryota > Metazoa > Hemichordata > Enteropneusta > Ptychoderidae > Ptychodera > Ptychodera flava. The sequence goes on along the minus strand of LD359495.1, from coordinate 28,851 downwards.
CGATCCTGTGATGCTGTCAAATATCGTCAGTATGGGAGGGGGAGAAAGTACAATCACAAGAGGGCCGAAGCCTTGACCACACAGCTTTTGCAAATTTTGATCAAATGAATGGACATTCCAATCATCCAATCAAAAACGTTGACACATCAGACCCATGGGTCAAAGGTTAGGAAGCCCTAAGATTAACATAATTTATGCAGTTCATAGGATTCCGCCATTTTTACAGCGGTAGCCTTTGTGTTTTATGCGTTGTTAATATAGCTACATTTCTTCCTGAAAACACATGAAAACTATTCAAAAATGGCGACATTATTTACCTAATGTTCTAAACTACTTAGATGGAGGGTTTTGGCCCGTCGATGGGCTGTTTTTCATCGCGAAAATTGTAACTAAAAACCAGGTAGGTGTAGCAGCTCATCGCGTCAAAATATGGCCGCCGCGCAAAGCATTCTGGCTTGTCTAAGTGCATTCGTGTGTGCATGCTTTCGCAGCCTTGCTGCGTTGCGACAGCTACCGGATTTTCACTTTGCCAACTGCAGTATTCCTTTGACGTGTCAACGTACCTGTTGTTTCGTCTGTAAGTTATTTCCGTGCATGGAAACCCCGATTGGTGTGCAAAATTGTCCACATTGAGAATCGCAAGTTTTCATTCAAAAGTGGCGCGATTGAACAATCGACCGAAACGTATTCACAGTGAAATTTAGTGTGATCCCAGTTTTTGTTTCTCGAAAATGTTTCATAGTGTGTACAGCGATAAATATTTACTTTTCCTCTCATGTCTCTTGCAGGGCTGTTGTGGCCTGTTGTAAGGCATGCGTCGAGGCGTCGATCCGAATGATGTCAGGAGGGGTCTTCGCCGCAAGTCAGGCGCACAGGAGTACGACAATCAGCCGGTTTCTGGCGCGGGGGACATGACAACACCGACAGACCTGCCGACGTCACCATCATTCTTGACGCAGCAGAGTCCCCTCCAGCAGTACATGCTGAATATGAGCGCTGGGCAGGTGCAGGGTATTACACTGCAAGGCACTGCTCAGACTCTGAATGTACCGACCCAGAATATCGGCTTGACAACTGGTCAACACAACAGACCCTACCATTTGGGACAGCTGACTGCACAAACAACGCCTACATCCCCACCTGCAGGTACCTTCCAACAACAGCTAAGTCCTCAAGCACAAGCTCTGACCTCTCGGCATTTGGGACAAACTTCTCCCAATTTTACCATGCACCCACAGATAACGACTACCACTAGTATACAACAAAGTCCGCCAGCCAGTATAGCTCTCACTCAACTGCATTTACAGCACCAGACCCAGCAGCAGCAAAGAGTCAATGCGATGCTGAATATACCCATTAGTCCGACCAGAGCTTTAATCGACCCTTCTTCACTTGCCATGCGTCAAATGAGTGTCAGTCCTGCCAGCAGTGGGCACAACCAATTTGTTTTCCAGGATGCAAGGAAGATGTTCCCAGATGGAGAGTTGCAACTATCTCGCGAACGGATACCCACTCAGCCTCTGCCATCCCCAGCTCAACAACCAGCTGGGACAATACACCATCATGGCTCAGGACAAAGTCATAGCCCGTCTAGAAGTACTGTGCCCTCCCTCAGCAGTCCAGGACTCAGTCCAACGCAAAATGTACATAGTATACAGGGACTGCACTTAGGGGGTCAGGTGACTTCGCAACGAAGGAGCAGTACAGGTTACAGTCCAACAAACAGGACAGGCTTTGACAGAACTAGTCCTATATCAGGCAGTGGGTATTTGATGCAAACCAGCCCTGTACGGTCAAGCCCTAATCAAAGTCCAGTGGTTATGAGAAAAACCCAACCTAAATCTGTGGAGGAGAAACCTCCAGCAAACTCAGAAGTTGCTCAGCTGAGAAAAACAGTTTTTGAGCACAAAGAGAATGAACTCCGAACTCTCAAAGAGAACTACAATGAAAGACTTATGGAACTATTTTTCTTACAAACTGGGGGTAATATGATGGATTATCATAACTGGAAAAAGCGTCCAACCCCACAGTTAGTAAAATTCTTAAAAGCACAAAACTTGGATGGAGATAGCGAAGAAGAGGAACAAACTATCAATGATGAGGTACAAAGTTTTGTTTGTTTTCTTCATGCAGTATTTTTTTCTTGTGTAGTCTTTTGTCACAGAACAAGAGGACAATGAAACTTTGAATCAAAAAATCATAAAAATGTTAAATAGTTCTTTTAATGTGTCATATATTTATTAAAAATTATGTTCCATGTTAATGTACCCCACACCAACCAATAGAGAAGACCGTTGCACATAACCATGAAAAAATCTGCTCTAGTCAAACTTTTATCCCCAAAGATGAATATGTGATTGTCTTTTATGGCAGTCCATTTCAGTGCCCCATATGTTGCCTCCTCAGAATTCTTCAGGACAGTGAAATTGAATGTTGGGAGATCTTGATGGCCCTTTGCTTACTGTGGTTTTACGACTTATCTGGACACCAAACTTGCTAATTACCCAGCAACTTCGCTGATGATATTGAGACTTTGATCAGTAATTACCAAAGCACTTTGGTAATTCACCTCACACTTGATACTTGATCTGGATGCAGTAACTCCATGGGTGGCAAAGTGTAAACACAGACGGCTGAGACGCCGACATCTCAGTACCTACAGCAATAGCATAAACCAATTTGAGAAATGAGTTCGCACTCAAAGTTTTCAACAGTGTACCCATACACAAAATTGCTGAAGAAAGTGATGAAAGTGGCACAGGACAAATACAACTTGCAACTGCACCAAAAAAGATTTCTGTAACTTCAATGGACATCATGTCTGATCAAACAATCCTACTTAAATACCTTTTCCACTCAATTCATGCTGATTTAGGCACAATTATTGAACACCACTCAAATTTCAATCACTTTCCTAAATCGACTTACACATGAAGAAATTGTAAAGGAAGCTAGAATACAGAAAAGATTTTCAATCTCTCTATCTCCATGAACTGACATTCCTCGATCACATTTATGCTGATAGACAACCATTGCCAAAAGGCAGCAAAACTCAGCAACGATTCCGAGCTAAACTAACACAGTATCAAATGAAATTGAAAACACCATCCCATCAGTGACATTTGGTAAAATTGTCACATGAATCATATCTTGAAATAAAAAAAAAGTGAAACAAAGATGTCTTGTACTTTGCCGATCAACAGCACAGTGTGAACTGTGAAGTGGCATCTGCATTGCCTGCAACTCAGTGTACTCCGTATCAAATGGTCTGCATCTTATAAAAACAACAACTGGCAGTGAAAGTTGTACTAGTCACCGGTAAAAACTCTTCACAGATGAAAGGATAAGTGCTTCAAATGAATGAAACTGCAGGTTTTAGAGGAGGAAAACCAATGGTGGATGCGTGGAGTGGGACTATTCTATTTAGGTGACGGAGACGGATGGTCATAGGATTATAAATAAACTGGATAATGTAGGATTTTCCCCACAATGCTGTAACAGGAATTCCAATGTCAGCTTGTTCAACGTTACTGAGAGTTTTTCTGCTCTGAAAAGTAATTAAACAAACTCTTACGACCCATTATACTCTCCTAACCTCTCCGTAGTTGAGTTTTACATGTAGCACAGATGAACAGCACACATGTACATATGTTGGTTTTACTGAGGAATGCTGTTCAGGGGAATGCCAACCCCTTGTCACAAATTAGTTTATGGCACTAGTATGATACTTATCAGTGACTTTGTATACACATTGTGTACCCCATGGAGCACTCATGCAGCCAGATCAAGTATCAAGTTTGAGGTGAATTACCAAAGTGCTTTGGTAATTACCGATCAAAGTCTCAATATCATCAGCGAAGTTGCTGGGTAATTGGCAAGTTTGGTGTCCGGATAAGTCGTAAAACCACAGTAAACAGAATTTTGTGTGATCCCTCTTTTGCTGTGTGCATGAAATTGTGAACTCTACAGAAACAATTATTTTGGTGTCGTTGAATAAACAGTCTTTTTGTATAGATAAATTACACATTCACATGGGTGTTTTAGCAGAACTAAAAATATTCCACAGCATTGACAAATCTGGTATGTTTTAAGACGATGATTTTCATCAGTATCTTATGTATCAATTATCAGAATTAGTTCCCTGAATAGCATTTCCTAATGCACCATTAGTTCCAGGGCATGTCTCATGGAGATTTTCTAGGGTGACCCACCTTTCTTGAGCAACTTGTTTTGTACACGTTGATTCTTGGAGTATCCAATATCCAAATATCCAAAATAAAACTTTTTAAAACAAAGGATCACAGCATAATTTTCCTAGGAGACCATGGACGATTGACAAACCTGTAATTTTTGTAAGCTGTTTGCTTTAAATTTTATAGACCATTACTACAACTAACATTTTTATTTCTTTGGTATATACTATCCTCTGATAGGTAAAAGTAATCACGAATGTTGGTAGTAACATGCCAGTCGGTACTCCAGTTGCAATCTCCACACAGTTGCCACCAGCAGCATCAGTACTGTCGCAGCAGTTGGAACAGCAACAGCAGCAGCAACAGGCCCAGTTCCAAGCCGGTATGCCTCTAGTCTTGCCTCTAGTTACCACAAGTACCTACAGTAAGATTGACTTTGGGGCTTTGAGGAGACAGGCCTTTATTCAGTCAGGTATTCTTGTTTAGCGTGGTCCTCGGTGGCTGCACAAATGTCCTCTATGTTGGTGGAAGCAATCTGCAGCATGTTCTCTCGCACTCAAAAAAAAAAAATCAAAAAAGTCAAAAATGTTAGTTTTGTGATACTGTGGTAGTGTTGTGGCATGGTTTCTGAGTTTTAAATGTACAAGAGTATTTTTGTATTATTATTTTTCTTTTTTCCTTTTTGTTGTCCTTGATTTTCGACGGAGTAGCTAGTCAATGGAAAATAAAGAGGGAGAGTTTAGTGTCTTGTGGAGGGCCTGTATGAAGCATGAATTTCATATAAGCAATTCTTTTTAAGTTCTGCATGTCTCAGTATTTCATTCATTGTCTCACCTGCAAACTTCTTTCACATCATTCCTTAGATAATCGCCATATCCCATCCCTAAAAGTAGTGATCATACTAATGCACTCACTTGCATGCTATTGGGACAAGCTCATCTGTGTAAAATTATTTCTCTCAGACTCTCTTCCCTCCTTTCTGTACATTCCTGTAGCATTCATTCTGTTGTTTACATGTAACAATTTCTCAAGTACTAATTCCTGCATATCAATTATTAATTACATCTACCTGATGCATTCCTCTGTTTACGCTTGCTTACCCATATATGTGAGTTCATCAGTTCATTTCATCCTTCCGAGTGGAAATAATATACTTTCCTCTTTTTCTTTTTTTTCTTCCTTCAGCCTTGGATGCCAACAAAGCCCAGGGTGGTTTAGTTTTCCCAACCGGTCCTCAACCTAATGTCACACTTCAGCCGGGCATGGTATCACCCATACCATGTAAGTCTGTCTTGTTGGTTGTCAGCTTCATGCCAAATACCCACAAAGATCAGACACCTCACATATCTGTGTTTTTCACCCCCGTCTTATCTTATCAAATTGTGGCGACATTAAAATTACCATGTCAAGATCTAATATCCTGTAGGGACATTTATTGTCCTGCAGAATCTTGACAAGCACAGGCTCATATAACACACTGTCCTTATTTTTCCCGTTTTTGAATACCTTGTAAACTTCATCTAAGTTAGTGTCTTGTGAATATCATCAGGCTCTGTAAAGGACAATGCCCCATAGGTGTGATAGAGTTTTGTAGTTTTGGTTCCATACTTTAACAACAGAAACTTGACAGAAACCTCCTTCCTGCCAAGTTCACCTGTTATTATAAGGTCAAGTTGGTGAAAATTTGTAAAGCAAACAGTTTTTCGCATACTATATTTCCACAGATTTTGCACCCTAAAAAAGTGTGTATAAATACAGTTTCCGTAAATGTGTTTTGCTTGACCTGATAGTGTGATTGTGAAGGTCACTGCAGTGCATTGTCTCTCTCAGCAATTGTCTTGGTAGGCGTACTCCGAGTTTTCACGTAATGCTGATTTTGAATGGCTGACCTTAATAGGGTTTTACCGTAAATGTGCCAAACAATTCAATACCTGAATGTCTTTTCCTATGCTGTTTCATTTAGTCAATTTTGTCAAGCCCATTGATAATAGGAATGGTATGGCATATATTGTGCTGTGGAAATGGAAGGGAGAATTACATGTAATGCTGTCTTCATGGGGGGGGGGGGGTTACGCATTACATTATCTGCATTTGAAATAAGAGATCAGAGATTGTGTAGGTAAGGCTTACATATTGCAGCTTTTAGGATACATTGACGTCCACTGTGTTGGGAAAGGGTACATATTAGTGTGTTGGAGGTGCAGGTCTGAACACTAATTAACATTATCTATAGGGTTGTCCATGTTGACATTATACCTACAGTCTGGATCAGCTTTGTACAGCAGGGCTCGAAATTAACTTTTAACCCTGGTAGTCCACTTCCGCTACCATTTTCTGAAGTTGGTAATCCAGTGACAGTGGCTGGTAGCCCAGGAATATTTTAGTTTAGGGATACTGTACTTGTCCGAGTATATATCCCCGGTTCAGCAACACAAAATAGCAGTGAAATTTTGGGCTTCAACTCGAGAAACCCCATGTTATGTGTCAGGAAAGCTTAATTTATGCTGATACAGAAGTGACTGTTGATACAGAAGTGACAGTTTTGTGAAATTTCGGCATCAAAACCTCAAAACTTGACACAAGTCCATCTTGTATGCTGCCGACCAACAACATAGTGTAAACTGGCATGCAAAGACTACACACGGAAAAGCAACTCGATATTCTAGTATCAAATGCTCTGCATCTTGTGAAAACAACAACATAACAATGAAAATTTTAATAGTCACCAGAAAAACACTTCACAGATGAAAGGATAATTGCTTCAAACAAATGAAACTGCATGTTGACTGTATTTAGCTTGTCCCAAAATGACGGACATCGCACGCCAAGTATTTCATATCCCAGGCTTTGGTAGTCCGTGTGGGCTACCATTTCATGGACTTTGGTAGCCCCAGGGAAAAGTTGGTAGTTCGTGGACGCAGGACTACCGTTAATTTCGAGCCCTGAACAGTGACAATTTTTGTACTCTTTAAAGGTTTATTACAGGAGTTTACAGCGTCACACATGTAGCATTTTTACATGTAATTTTTAGTCCCCACGGACACCGTC
>LD359486.1:63389-76221 GCA_001465055.1 Ptychodera flava | reverse complement strand
ATTCCACCGAAACCGATCATCGCATACAAAAGAAATCCGAACATCAGCGATAAATTGATAAATGCTGAAGTTCACTGCATTAGGAAAAGCGCAACAAACAAACAAACTCAAAACGATCCAAATATAAGTATTCCAGAAGAACAAGAGACCAATAATACAATATAAAATGAGAAAGACATGTCTACTTACATCTCTACTATACGCGACCAAGGAAGAAACCGCCCACTGATTTTGAAACGTGGGGTCAAAGAGTCACTGTTGTCTCAGACACGCTCCGTGGGGTCAAAGAGTCACTGTTGTCTCAGACACGCTCGACTAAGTCCACGTCTCGCCATGGCCTATTTACACTAACAGCCAAACCAGAACCACTTTGAACCAATCACAAGAAAAGAAGGACATTGTGTGAAGCCGCTTTCGCTTTATTACAAATATTATATACACAACAGTTTTAGTAGGGACAAGGTGAGTTAACTTGCAAGCAAACTCTTGAATGAAAGTGCAGTTTATATTGTAGTATACAGCTTATTATAATATAGAATATCAATAGGATATATTCAAACAATACATACATAAAAGCTGGAGTGATAAATATCATTAAAATGTGATAAACTCAGACTGATACACAAATATAATGTAAAGATAATCTCACAAAATTATAACTATTGATAATATTCATTGCAAGTCGAATAATTCATTGTTTAAAACATAGCTTCAGTGCTTTAGTGACGCAGAAAACTCTAAATATGAAATAAACGTCATGTAACAATATATTATGGCCGTAACAAGGGATTGGTGACGTCAGGAGGGCAAATTGTCTCCTACCTCGAGGATACATAGTCACTTGTTTTGCCTATTTTTTATTACATGCCTCTGTTACCTAGTTTTATGTCCAAATATTTTGGATTATTTGCAAATGACAATCATCTGCTGTATTTTCTTGTTATATACAAATCCGCCAAAAACAGAATGAATTTCATCGTCGAATGGGGCATTGACATACTTAAATTAATGTTATGCGTTTTATCAATTTTTCATGCATACATTTTTAAAAAATGGGATTTTCTTTCATCATTTTTTTAATCCCAAAGTTGTAAAGCTGAAAGTAGATCCGGTTCTCGTACAGTCAAGTAATGACTTAAGGGCACGCGAATTCATCGAGGTGTTAACATTGAATCCTACAGAGTGCGCAAGGTTCGATATACGAGGAATGTAGTGATCTCTTATAATTTTGATTATAGTCTATGAAACAGTGATTTATATAATCACAAACACTAAACCTTAGTCTTAGAAACTAGGGAGGCAATTAGCAAACACATTATAACTGTTGATAATTAGTATCATGATTATTCTTATACTATTATTGTTTATATATAGTGTAAAACGTTTTTCAATAATGGCTATCACTGATAATCATCTGAACTACGCGTTTGTTTCCTAGCAGAAGGTTGACCAAAAGAACATCTCGGACAATACATCAGGATTAACAAGGATTGAACAAGCACAATTTCAGCAACAAATTACATCTACGTTTGTGTGAATATAATTGCAGTATGAAATTACCTTCATAACACGTTAAAATGTATACTGCACACTAGCTTTCTCTAGAAAACTTTAGAAAATGTAAACAACATCTAATTCCCCCCGTCTGCTCTTTTCTAACATATGAGTCTAACTACAATCAAAGAAAAAATCAACCTCATTAAACTTAGCCTATATTAAACAAATAAGTACTTAATCAAGATGATATCAGACTCTGAAAGAATAGTAAAAATGACGATATAAAGGTACTGTGACTTAAAGGTAACCACAATAATTGTACATATGAATAATTGCGACAATGAATCTAGAGCCTGTAGCTTTTTTCGAACCTTAGGCAATAACGTGATCTGTTAAGCTTTATCTGTTTGAGGGAAATTTGGTCAATGTTGCGCATGATGATACACGCAAATAAGATGGGTGTCTGCCTATGTAAAACAGAAAGGGCCCGGTCGATAAGTCGGTTCTGCTCTAAAACATGTGCTTGATGTTATGCTCATAATTCAAAATTGTACGTGATATGCTTTCCATTTACTTGATTGAGGGTTATTCGCGTGTTTTAAAGTTTCTATTGTCTTGTGATGTCTTCAAATCTTGGTCCGTATTACCCTTGCTTCTTACTTTCAGGTTTTCTCAGCAGTAAGCCGCCTTGCATGTTTGTCAGTGTATCTCTTTAACAAGACTTCTAAAAGCTGAAAACGTGAATCAGTAAGAAACCATTATAATGCTTTGTTGTAACGATATTAGTGACACATGTTATACGTTCTCGAAAGGAACAGTTTTTTCTTGTGATAGAATAACCTCTAGCAGTAATTTTCCGTTGTGTTTACTTCAGTGACATAACGTATCTACAAAAGCATATTATAATTATAATTATTATTATTATTATTATTATTATTATTGTTATTATTATTATTATTACATAACGACTGATAACCAATTTGGTCAGGACATTCCACTGATATGTGCGTCTTTATTTTGAAGGAAATTATCAATTATTATAGACAACATGGTAGTAATGTATTTATTACATTTATGGACGCCTCTAAGGCTTTTGACAGAGTGAACCATTGGACGCTTTTCAAGAAATTAATTCAACGTAAAATTCCCATTTACCTTGTCAGATTTCTTGTCAAATGGTATCGAACGCAAATTATTATTATTCGTTGGGGTACATGTATATCTGAGGGTTTTACTGTCACTAACGGTGTAAAGCAATGTGGTATTTTATCACCAAAGCTCTGTAATATCTATATTGATAATTTGAGTGTTCTCTCATCAAACTTGAATACTGGCTGTAATATTGGTTGCATTTTTGTTACTCACTTAATGTACGCGGATGATATCTGCTTGATTAGTCCTTCTGTCAAAGGTACACAAAAGTTAATAGATCTCTGTACTCATTATAGTGATATTCACGACATCATTTTCAACAGTAAAAAGACTAACTGTATGTGCGCTTTTGCGAATCACAGTAAGATTCGGCGCATTTCATGTGTGTATCTGAACGGGGTTAAATTAACCTTTGTTGTTAAGAAAAAACATCTAGGGTTCGTGTTAACTGACCATTTCAGAGATGATGATGACATTGAGAGGCAGACGAGATATTTTTACGTAGAAGCGAATATGCTAATGAGAAAATTCCACATATGTACTTTTCATGTTAAATGCATTCTATTTAAAGCCTATTGTTATCAGTTGTATGGGGGACCAATATGGAATAGCTATTATGCAAATGTCTTGAGAAAATTGAAAGTTGCTTACAATAATGCTGCACGACTGTTATTGGGTTACGAGAAACGGAGAAGCGCGAGTCTAATGTTTGTATCTAACAAAATAAGCAACTTTGATGCTCTTCTGAGAAATCAGATTTACAGCCTGAGACAAAAACTTTTGAAAAGTAGCAATGCAATTGTACGAAATGTATGTAAATCACTGTATTTCAACTCAGAGATGGTAAAACACTGGAATAAGGTACTCTTTGTTTAAATGTCTGTTTAAAAAGAAACCCATTGGATTATGTATGCAGATATAATCAATTTTTCTATCTTTTCAACCATTATTTAATTTTGTAACTGAATTTTCATACTATTGCCTTATTTGACTTTCATATGGACGCTAAAGTCCGAAATAAAGATATAATAATAATAATAATCTCGTACCGACTAAGAACAATTTCATAACCTCACATTAGGTTTCCAAGCAAAATATTTGATATCGTGTAGACTGTGCAATGAATTAGTTTGAAAACGCAATAAGTAACCATTAGGCTCATTTAAGGAAATAATGGATGAAATTTATTGAAATAAATGTCAATGAATAATTATTTAACGCCATTTTCCTCTTTTACATTGTTTTGTTTGTTTGTCTGTTGACTTTGGAACTGCAATCATTGGAATCTGTATTCAAGTCAACGGTGTGATTCAGACAACATGTTCTACTTTTCCATTTTTCTGTCTCTCTTACGGTATTTGATATATAGAAAGAGGCTGGATCGAGCAAGCAGTGTAGCGAAAATGACACCATGAGGAATAAAAACAATCATTACATCCACAAGCCAAGTTTGTCGTCTCTGATCGGAAAAACCGAGGCCGGGACTTATACACTGGTCGTTCTTTTTCACGACAACTCACGTCCATGTCATCAATTTTGGTGCGTCGATCTTCGATGTGCTCGTAAATGTAAACAAACAACATTGCGGCCTGTATTTTTCCCCGCGATCAAAATTTGTCTGACCTGACAATTTGTAAAAATCAAGCATAATTTTTAGAGTCTGACAAAACATCTCAACTAAGCAAAGTTTGAGTCCTTCTGTTTTAGTTTTGATACCAACGAATGTGGGGATTCGTATCCGTATAGACCCCACCGACGCACAGAGTACATGTACTGTAGGGCGCGACGTTACAGTGTTCGCGCTGTTGAGATTCAATCGATTTTTGTTCTCGAAAAATAATGTAACTTTGCCCGAGTTCAATTCCTAGGCCTATGCTATCTGTGAAATCGTGTATAACTTCGCTGAAGGTACATATCAAGTGAGGTAATCTGGCATTCGCTCCGCACACTAATGTAAGCACCATGTTCCTCGCTCACTCGACCGACGACAAGATGATTAACAACTCGCCCACTTTGCATTGATATTATTCCAAAAGTATTCCAAAAGCAGTTTCTGACTTTTGCATGTGATAAGTATATTATTCCCTAATATTTTTCTTCATTCAGCCCGGAAAATACTCGTGACGTAATGACCGGGTCACCACTCGTCTTCTACTCGTGGTGACCCAGTCATTACGAATCATATCAAAGAAGAGAATAGCGAATTATAAAATGTTAAGGAAATTAAAGCCACAGAGTTGTTTTATATCAGATCATGACACAGACTGACACACAACGTCATAGGTCGAGGAAAACATGAATTTTGTCTATAAGTAGTTTGCATCATGAATGATTTCGTAACATACATTTATTTTTATCAATGCAAACGTTTATTGAAACTTACTTCAATTTAGACTTCCATTCACTTTCAAAGACTCTGTGCATCAACTAATTACTCATTTTAAAAATAACCGTCAATCTCAGACCGTTGCTTGGTATAAGTACGTACCTCATCAAAGCTTAAATCTTCAGTCTGCGTATGACATAAAGAGAAAATATATAAATTGAGTTTTGATTTAATTTTCAGGTCAAATATCATATAACTGAATGAGTAATTCAGAAAGTAGCAGCCAAGTCATATAACTCTGTGCATGGATAGCTATTGACAAAATCTGATGTGCATAAAATGCCTTCAGACAGACAATTAAAATGAACAATGTTGCATTTGCTATGGAATAACAAACTCTTAAGGACCGTCCACATAAATTATGAAACATTGGAAGTATCAGGAAACTATTGCCCTTTTGCCTTTTTTGGCAAGGAATGTCGCATTTTTTAGCGTTACGTGCCTTGATATTATTTCTTTGACTTCATAAACATTACTTGGTACGGCAATGGGAGTAAAGTTGGCAATAAACATTAATTGAGACGAGAGAAATTTGGCTCATTCATTGTATTTTACCTTTACTGTCTTGACTATGTCCTTCCTATCTATATTTCCTTGAGCATCTTCATTTTGTGCAGAGTGTGTTCTAGAATCATGATTTCTACCTTCACAGATATCAATGCCGACCTGTCCGCTATCAGACGGTTGTTCTTCTTGTATGGATTTGCCATTTTGTACCTGTTTATAGAAAAGTATCTCAACAGTATCATTGTGCAACAAGCTTCAGACAAAATACGTTTAGAGTCAGGCTCATTCAATTTTACAACTGTACGTTTAACTTATCTGTTAAAAATCATAATTTGGATTTCGATCTCCTTTGAAAGAGCTAAAAACAATGCTAGAGCGTTGGGATAAATTCAAAAAACTTCACATAACGGAGCATTGAGTTAGGATAGTCAACATTCTTATGATTTATCTAAATCGCAACTCACCTCGAGTTCAAACTTGTTAGTAGTCTTTGTTCTCTTACTGTTACCATTCTACAGATGAAAGACATAGACATAAGAATTACGAATTTGATTTGTGTATTTGTGTTGTATTTAGTAATTTTAGAACTGTTTTGAAGATGGAGAAACGGGAACTTGCCTAATAAAGTACTAATGAGAACAATAAAAAGGAAGAACTGTTATTAAGAATTTTTTGTACATTCAGTTTTTTATGCGTTTGGCTCTGATGGAAATTACAATTCATTTGTAAATCAGACTGCCCTCGTTAAATAAAGTATAATAATAATAATAATTATAATGGCGTCATTGATTGCGTGCCATGGAAGGATATCCTTGTGTGAAATTGACCTATTTGTGGCAAATGTTTCGCTATCACAGTTGATGAAAAAAATAATGCATAACAGCAAGCAAAATAACAATACAAAGTAATATTGGCAGTGACTGATTTAGAAGATCCTTATTTTACAAGTTAACAATATTGAAAATAATCTCCAACTTACTTTTACTCCGGCTAAGCGAATCGTCGTACTAATAACGATGTCTATCACCAGGGACAACAAATTCACATTCACAGGTTTTGCATTTATGTACTCTATCCATACGCCTGACCTATTAAATTTCCATTCCAATTCCATCTTGTCCTGCCAAATTACGAAAAGGAGAACTTGTGTGTGCAAGCATAAAAACTACCTTCATTGTGAAACTATGCAAGGCTTTATCCTATAAATCGAGGTCAGATCTACTGACGCCTCCCACATATTCTTTCATTTGTGATCGCTTTCAAGGAACATTGAGCAGAAAATTGAATTTCGGATGTCACATAATAAAAACTTGCTATGGCTTTCATGATCAGCGCCAGTAGGTAAGATCAGAAAGGAAAACCCTACTTGGTCAATGTTTGCAATTTGTTACGTCGCAATTCAACCATTCACTTTAATGTATGGCATTGCAATCTAGTTAATTTCCGTGAAAATATTAGTGTCGAACAGAATGAAGTAAATTTATTTAGAAATCTTGCGTGCAGCTATTGAAAGATCCAGCACCTTGTCGATTACTGAGCAAAGATATGTTGGTAGGTGTGCCGATAACCAGCAATTCTAATCCCAGACGTGTTATGCTGGAGAACTATATGCGCGAGATATTATCTTTAACATTTGAAAAATTAAAATCTCACCTATATCACTGTAAATGCTCTTTGAAAGAAATACAGATTATAGTAGGTTAAACTTCCATGCTAGTTGTCTGAGTTGCATAGTGGGATTATTTGTATTGCTTCCTTTGAAAAGTGCTATATCTTTGCGGCGATTTTGTTTATGCTAATTATCTAAAATTGTCTAATACAGAAAGAGGACCAGTAACTATACTTTTCAAACTGATGATCTTGATAAGCAAAAGCCACTCGAAGGAAACCTAAATCTCTAAAGCAAGGTTGAGGGGAAAAGTGGATTTTGCTGCTAATTAGCTGAATCAACCATGTATGACCTGAAAATGATCCCGTCTTTCAGTATATGTTGCAGTAGTCTGTAAAGTTACACTTTTCTCTGACATCACTGCCACGAATTTGAATCTTCATGAGCTCTTTTATAATCAACAATCAATCATGCCAACAGACAGACACACACACACACAAATAGGCACACAGACATCGGTGCGACAGGAGCTCACGTGATAGAATATACGAGCTAAATGGAATTGTTCTAATAACGTACCCGAACTTTTTCATAATCGTATGACATCATTGCAATGCATAGGTTCAGCAATATAATGAGCACTAAGATCCCGAACAACGAGTATAAAGTATAGGCAACAAAACTGTAATAGGGTGACGTAAAGCTTGTGTAGCTGCTTTGGATACCGGTGACATTCATGGACATCCAGTCATCCGTGTACAGGAGTTCAGAACCGTCTCCACCGAATATGGTTATTAATAATACCCATAATGATGTCAAAAGCCTTTATGGAAGAAAGAGTATGAGGGATTACGTTTGAACACATTGATTTGGCATCTCCATTTTCCGCTGAGTATTAAATATAAGGAAACGAGCACAGTTAACAGAAAGGGGTGGAAGAGGAAAGATTTTATTAATTTATTTACTTTGCAGTCCCCCTTCCCTCAACATTAGAAATAATTTTCAGAATCTAGTAGGACTATACACTCTGATATAAAATAAGCCTTGGACGCAAACTATGAACAACCTTTTCCCCGTTCAAAACTAGATATATATTTACATTTATGTATGTTTGACAATTGATATAAATGTGCTTCACTAGAATATGTCGCTTAGAAGTTTATTTGTGTAAAAGAACTTTGATTTTGGATTTTGACCAAAACGCACAATTTCACTATACATGGT
Organism: Ptychodera flava; assembly: GCA_001465055.1. Taxonomy (NCBI): domain Eukaryota; kingdom Metazoa; phylum Hemichordata; class Enteropneusta; family Ptychoderidae; genus Ptychodera; species Ptychodera flava. The sequence goes on along the minus strand of LD359486.1, from coordinate 67,846 downwards.
TGTCCATGGCTCAAGGTATGAATAAGAATACTTGACAAGCTGATGGTGATTAGAAGGGCATTTGTATACAAAAATTAGAGTTTGGAATTTGAAATTGAAGTGTCATTTTCAATATACATTTTAGACTATGGCACAGACTATGAACAATTTGTCTCCCTTAATAGTGCATTTGTATACGTATACGTTTGATAATTGACCTAAGTTTAATTCCATAGAATTAGGTGATTAGAAGTGCTTAGATATTCAACAAATATGATATTAAATTTCATCAAAACACAGTCCCTCTATGGACTGTGATCAAAAGATAGCAATGTATCGTATATATGAGTATACCTGGCAAACTACTAGTAAGCATGTAAACCATTCAATATAAACCTAAATATCTACTTAAATATATCTGTTTAATCATCGTCGATAAACTTTCTCGAGGATCAATGGTTTAATTGATTAATTTGCCTGATCTTTTTTCCCTGCCAACTGTCTGCCTTTTAAGTCTACCTTGATGGTCAAGTGTTGCTGTCATTCTGATTCCAACACTTTGACGGTCGGCATCAAAGTGTTCACAAACATAGACTCCTTTTGATGATCAGTCATAGACACACACCTGTTTCGTTAGAATACCTCGGAAAACTGGTTCATGAAATGGATTTTTTTCAGGCCCGTTAAGAGTGATTTATCAGACTCACATTGAGTAAGGGCCCCCTCATGGTACTCTGGATTTTCAAAAGGCCCTTGAACAGTTAATGTTGTTTTTGTTCCCCTATGTTCCCTTGCGCCCAGTGCGGTTAATTGTGCCCGTTCCCTCAAAGATGCGATGCATGAGACATAGGACTTATTGATCGAATACGGTTGACAAGTTGTATCCTAAAAAGAGACAATGTAAATACGATCATCGGTCTCCAATATTACTCTTAAAATATGAAAAGGATTTACAATTTTTTAAGTACATCGTGGTTCGCCGTATTCATGAAAGATTATATGATCACAAGAGAAATCAACCGCAAATGGACCATTAAGACGCAGATAATATATTGTTGTAATTTTGAGGAAGGTGAGCGTGAACTGTGTACTTTTGGCAAAATTGTTAAAGTATCATGCGTTCAACGGATGGTTGAATTGTCAGCTGTTTGTAAGAAATTCATAAAGTTTCATATCAATAGCTGTAAATGTCCTGTAAAAATAAAATTATCACCTTGCTTGGATATTGTAGTACCTACAACTGTTATTCAAATGCGTTAGGCACAAACCTTCAAGTGATAGACGTTTTTGCACAATGCACGATCGACAAAATGTATAGGAAGTACGTTTTTGGTCAAGAAAGGTCATACTTACTCTGATAGTCCCTCGTGTGATGTACCAACGTCTGCGTACAAATGGTAGAGTGCAAGGGCATATGCAACAACAACGAGCCAAAAAATCAAAAGAAACCGAATAACACTGTTTACCACTTTCGTAACCACAATCAACATAGGGCCTAAATAGCGGGTAAGGTAAATCGGCTCAGCAAAACGTAGTATCGCACATACGAAAGTGATGGTTGTGAGTTTACTACACAAAACATATATGTGTGGAGAACCGTATAGCTGTCCTATTATCAAAGGGTTTACGAAAATTGTACTTAGGAAAAATGACAGAAGAATATACAGATCCAATTTATTCCAGTGATTCTGCAAATAACGAGTATAGCCTTGAGATAGCAGCTGACTCAATTCTATCATAGACAGAGTAGCAAAGAAGATTATCGACAGGCAAAGTATTGGCAAGTAATTGTCATCTGAAATCAGAGTAACAGCAGAACCCTCCACAGTCACATCCACCTCCACCTCATAGATGAACATGAAAGCAAGAAAAAAGAAATAGGTGAAATAGTAACTCAAAAAAGACGATATAGGACTGTGGTACAGACATTTCTTGGTGGTGTGTTTTACAGAAAGAAACAGGTGAATTGGGATAATTATGGGTAAAATGCCATAAGCAAAAAATGAAAACACTGCATAAAGGAATGCCCATCCTCTCCCCTTCCTATTCGTCCACGCTGGTTGCCCACTTAACCATTCGTCGTTGAGAAAGGCCTGACATTTGTTGTGTGTAATGAACTGTAAGAAAACATTTATCGTTATTGAGACAAAATTTTGTATTGATTAAGGTATGAATAGGTTAGCATCATTGGGGTGAAATGGATTAAATCTTACACGTGCATTGCATTCTTAGAATATATATAACACTTTACGCAAAACCCTTGTGTTCTCGTTATTGGGGAAAGACGGCTGTCAATTTAAGTGCAATAAATTGCTTTGTTTATAAACGTCTTGCGAGCAATGTTAGAATTATGTACATAGCAACGTAATTATTTTTTACACTGGACTAGATAGATCCGTCGAACATATACCATGGTCTGATTCCCGATTTTCAAGTGTGGAAATCTTCGGTTCCTAATGCATTACTATGTCAAATATTATTCATAAGCACACTATTACAAGGGACTTACCTCTTTCTGTTTTGTTTCAATGGCCAATTTTGCAATAGTCAACTCTGAATTGTAGTCATAAGTAAAATTCAATAAAAAATTCAATCTACGCTTTTGCTTTTCCTCAGTGTTATTGTGGCCTCGCAGCAGTAATGGTATTTCTTTTTCATCACGACAGCAGTTCAGTAGTTCGAGCGTGAATGCTTGCAATTGCTGTTGAAGTTTTTCATACTCTTCCTGTTGGTAAGCAATTATCTTATCATTAGTAAAACCAAGAAGAAGAAGAAGAAGACCACCACCAACAACAACAACACCACCAACAACAGCAATAATAATAATAATAATAATAATAATAATAATAATAATAATAATAATAAAATTGTTCATTGACACTGTGCTCCCACTTAACAGAAATACTCAGTACTAGTTCACATATAACATTGCATCCAGTATGCCCGCTAAGCTGATTTGAAGCGTCATGAAGCAGGACAACCTGCCTGACTTATTGAAATTACAAGTATTATTGATTCCTCAGGGACGCCACTGCAAAATAAAACCTGCCAATGCAACGAAATGCAAAGCGGATTCATAATTCAATCAGATAACATGTTTCCCTGTAGTTTTTGGTCAAAAAATGTCTGAATACGTCATTTCTATAAGTCTATGCGGCGATACTTATCTTTTCGACAGATCGATTGGAAAGACGCCGCCATTGTTGTTTCATTGTTCTCGCTGACTTACGTGAAAGTATGAGGAATCAAGAAAGGCATACGATGATAGAAGGCACTATACTTAAAACTACTGACTTGCTGATATAATTTTGTGACGTGCATGTAGATGATGCACAGCAAGTCAAGTTTTCTTCAATTTGAATCAAATTTTTGTTTTTCACTTCCCATAGAAGATACAATTTCCTACAGAATAGTTACTAAGAAAATTCTACCTCAAATCAATCTTATATACCGGTAGATATGAAATGCTTCACCTCATAATGACCTGGGAACATAATTTGAAAGTGATGGGATATACGATTTCTAAGAAGATTTTTTGATGGAAAAAGGACAAAATGACTCAAAATAAAAATATTAAGCAAATTTCACCATAATTTTGATGAATCATAGTTTGAAAAAAAAATACCAACAAATGCAACAATAGAGGAAAAATTCATTAAAAAAGGGAAACAGCCAATATTGGCAACTTTTTCGGTGCTGACATGGTCATTTGAAGAATGTCACATCTACATTACCTATGACATTACTTTAATAACCCCAAAATCAGTTTGACCTTGGCAGCTGTTCTAAAGTCTTTGCTGTGGATATTCATACATACATGTACATTTATCACATGAAATGGTCCGAATCACAGGACGGACAAAAGATCCGAATTACCCATGTTCTATGTCATCTACCGAACTTTTTTCCTTCACTGCACGCTGACGCTTGCGTGCACAGATCGATCTGTCGCGATCGATGCCGTGCTTTCATGACAATTTTAAGAAAAGGTGATGCGATGAATTCAGACATCGAAACATGGAAGGCATGTCCAACAAAATTTCGAGTCGCTGAAGCTTTAGTAGCTATTCCAAAGAACAGAATGGGATGTCGTTGCGGCTACCGCTCCGGTTTAGTCGTACGGACGGCTCTATGTGGAAGTTGCACCAAATTTGGTGCCATAATTTCCGGGTTAAATCACTAATTCCAAAGTTCATTAAATATGCAAATGAACCTTTAATCAACTTCACACTACTAAATGCTTCACAACACAGTTAGATATACGTCGAATCTGCATCTGCAGCAGATTTCATCAAATTTGGTGTAGTTATTTCGGAGGTATATGACTAATTACAAATCTTCATTAAATATGCAAATGAGCTAATAATTAAGTTGACACTGCTCAGTGCTTTAAGCGACAATTAGATATTTATTAGATCAATATCTGTAGCAGTTTTCAGAGTTATATCACTCATTAAAAAAGTTCATTTAATATGTAA
>LD359486.1:0-50625 GCA_001465055.1 Ptychodera flava | reverse complement strand
TTATGCCAGATTTGACCACGTGCTTACTGGCGACCCCTTTACATGCAAATTTTGTGTCAAATGGTGTGTTCTCCTGGAAAAACAAACGTACGATTTCTATATGAAGCAGGTTAAATTTGCCCTCAAAACTCGAAACCACCCTTTTATGGGGTGTACCTAGCTATTTTGAACGAGCTTCTCGAATCTGCAGCTCTATTTCGAAATGATGGTCTGGTTTTCTCAGCTCAAGGATAAGTGTTCTCCATCGCTGTGGGCATTACTATTCTCAACTGGGGGTACAGTTTGCAGTCGTAATGTTTTTCATTGTGTCCGGGATATAAAACCTTTCTTTTCACACTTTTACTTTGATTAACACTAGTCCACATCTTGTCAGCGATTAAACATGTTTCAAGTTTAAATGTTAAATTCTGGTCTCGAGCCCTCTTGTTCGACCAAACTGAAATTAAACCTCCCACTTTGGCTCGTCCAGTGGGTGTAGCAAGGGTCGTGCCATCGCCTAGGAAACGGAGGGTGCATTAATTGTTGCATTTCGATGCACATTTTGATTATATTCAGAAGATTTTGTGGCAAAAACTCAGATAGAGAAGCATTAATATTCACATCTCACTTATTCAAGACTGGCTGAGCGCAGCACTTCCATTCAGTTAACATCATTACGCCATTTATTATGCCAAGAAAGATGAAGCCAAGACATTTTGCCCTCCCTGGTCTCAGCCAGAAATGGTTATACCTTACGGAGTTTTTCCCACGGAATGAAAACAAATGTACTTGGGCTGAGGCCCAAGTACAATAATAATATTGGGTTCTTATATAGCGCACATATCCACAAGTATATGTGATCAAGGCGCTTTACAATTATTATTACCCCCTGGTCACTGGACCTAATATGATACCACTCAACTCCCTGGGGAGCAAACAACAGCTCACATGTGCAGCCAATAAGCGCAGCAGAGCTAAACGCACACATAACAACCTCTGTCCTACCAGGTACCCATCACTCCTGGGTGGGGAGAAACAATGAGGAATAAAGTGCCTTGCTCAAGGACACAACACCACAGCCATGCCGGGGCTCGAACTCACCATCCTTTGATCGTGAGTCCACCGCTCTAGCCACTGGCCCATGATGCCTCCAGCGCAGTGTCTGAAAGAACCCTTTCATTTAACCATAAAAAAACACAGCTAATAATGACAAGAACTGCCTTTTGTTAACTATTTTTTTCGTGATGAAAAACACTTTGCAGAAATTACCTGTGACACAGTGGAAAAAAGTATCAATCATGGGAACGAAAAATATCTTGTCATTTTTCTTATTTGCAAACATCAAGACATCTCTGACAGACATCTCTGATATATACATCTCTGATATATTAAAGTAACGAGCCCGAAGGAAGCGCCAAATAATATTTAACATAACATAAGACCTATACAAATAGATGTCTAAAAATATGTACCTGAAGGGCGCGCCGAAAAATGTTGAACATACAGGTATCTCTAATTATATCTGATATACTAAAGTTACGCGTCCGAAGGGAGCGCTGAAAAATATGTCTAATAATTAAAGTTACGCATCCGCAGGGAGCGCTGAAAAATGCAACTGAATGATGAACTTCGCGGCTTGCATGATGCATTTCAGGCAAGTATCAGCCAGACGCGTGTCGAAACTCAAAAACACACTTAACCAGCCCCCCCCCCCTTCAAAATTGCGCATTTCAAAAACATGGCGACTCCCCATCACCAAAGTCAAAAAACAGGGTGAACCCCTTGAATCCACCGCCCCCACTGAAAAAATCTAACCAGTCCCTTACAGCCAAATATGTCAAACCCAACGATAACTACGCAGACTCATTGTACAGCATGCACACACTAAGTAAAAGCTATGGACACACAGCAGGCTCTCGAAACACAGTCGTTACAGGAGGGACACAACCATGTGACGGTTTCCACATACTCCTAATGCTCATGGACATTTGAAGTAAGACCTCTACAAATAAAACCAATCGCCGGTCGTCGGACTTAGGGAGGGACCTACACAGCAACAATCACACTGCTTCCAGGGCGCCGGCGAGCTAGCGCCTGCCACCAGTGTCCGAAATCTTTGGCGGAATTTAGCTTTTAGCCGGTCAACATTGTAATAAAGTTGTTGGCCTTGATCTCCACAAAACTTGTGTCTGTCTTTCTGTCTGTATTGTATTTGTATGGCATCATTTAAATGAATAATATTGTGATTTAAATAGGCCGAGTTCGAGGTTGTGTGAGGCGATCCTGGAACTAGGCCTCCTCATAATTACCCATAATTGGCTTCGACCTGCGGGCGTTCCCCACCCCTCCCTAACCTAATAGCTTCTCAATCTTTTTGTCTCTCGAATCACAGGGCACTCGATCTCCGATGATGATGATGATGATGATGATGATGATGATGATGATGGTGGTGGTGGTGGTGGTGATATGTGATGACGGTGATGATGATGATGATGATAATGATGATGATGATGATGATGATGATGTTGATGATGATTAAATATTTAAAGAAGAAAATAAAAAAATATTTGGACTCAGTATATTTGTTGTTGTTGTTGTTGTTATTGTTGTTGTTGTTGCAGTTGTTGTTGTTATTGATAGTATTTGCAGAAAAGAACAAAGTATGTGCTGCAAAATTCAATACAGCCTAATTATACACAAGGGGTGTCTATTCATTTTCCCACACTCTTTTTCATCGCCAAAAATGCACCTTGCAAGCATCGAAAGTGGTAAAATTCGACGTCGGGTCAAAGCACATTAGTCCTTCTCAATCATAATACTCAAACATTTTTTACCTCTTACCAATGAAAAGTCGACAATTCAGCAGGTTTTTCAGCGCATCTTGTCGTCTCTTATATTCCATATTTAAAAGACCCCGCGTTAGATTGAGTCACGTGGGCGCATTTCAAATCGAACAAATAGCAGAGCCTGTATTGAACGAAATTGCCCGGCGTGACGCAGCCCCGCGTACGAGACTGTGTGTTCTGTTCCCACTGCGTCAAAGTGGTTCGTGAGCTACAAGTCCATAGACGCATGCAGAAGCAGCTCTCTTAATCCCACAAACGCGTCTATGGACTTGTGGCCCACGAAGTAACAAATTATACATGCAGACACTTCTGACAACAAAATCAGAAAACGACAGGTAAAACCATTGTCATAGTTATACACAATTGAAGAACCAATGTTTAACTTACCTGCGTTTTCAACTGAGTGATGGAAACGCGAATTCTCGAAGATTGTAACTTTGTATTCGCTGTTCAGTGCTGTTCTTACGGTAAGAAGAAGAATGCGTCTATTCTGTGATTTATAATGTCCTACGTACACAATGCAGGGCTTTCTTCGGTGTAAAGGGGACGACCACTTGATAAAGGGAGGATTGGCAGTACACTTGGAAAGTCAAGAATTGCTGCCATATAGGTGTGCAGTAACATCCGGGAAGCAGTGAATTCCCCCTCTTATGACAAATCTGTTTAAACTATAAGTAGACTGGATGTTGTTAACGCCGTGTTGTTTTTAGCTCTCGCTGATGTAGTTGAAGAATAGTAAAAGCACATTGTGTTTGTGCCTGTCTCTCTGCATGTTTCTTTGTGTGTCTGTGCATACCCCTGTATTTTATAATAGTTCTGCCCAAATCAAAGCAATAAATCAGATGTGCAACCCAAAGCTGTGCGTAGGCAAAGGAGTATTTTGTTGAGGTCCGTTTACAAATGTTCCGTTTCCCGCGAAAAATTATCCTGAACGTTTCCAACGGCAAACATACCGCACAACATTGTATTAACATTTATATCAAGATACTGGGCGTACATAAAGTTTTGAAATTACCAGCAAACGTGCCTTATGTGTCTCTGCAATCAGCCTTATCAATTTTACATAAAGCATGTTTATTGCTTATTTAAGTTTTTATTATTTATTTTGTAATTTGAAGTTTAAACATACAGATTTACCCTGTCTGTTTCTAACATGACTAACATTCTCCAGCTTTTCTAACATTTTACACGAGTTGGATTTTCTCAAGGGCTTTGAGTTTAAGAATGTGTCTTCAGTTGTGTTTTTGCACACTACACTGCTACAGTCACACTCTGTTGACACTCTATGCGAGTCAACCATGTAATTTTTTATTTCTTCCAAAGTTAGACTCGCTCAGGGGGCCATGTTTATCTCAGCAAATGCTTAACTAAATACCTTTTGTTCTTCCAACGAAGAACAATGCTGACCTGATCTGACAAAATGATTACATTTTATAAAAAGAGACCACTTCTTGTTTGAAATTGTCTTCAAACGCATAAGAATTGAAGTTCATGGCATCAGCATCCCTCATGGATTGATGTTAAAAGAGCAAGAGGACCATGGCGCCCGGATGAAATATCAATTTTCAAGATAACAGTGAATAGAAGTCCAAATATGTCACACGACATTTTTACAGGCGTAGTGTTATCATTTTAAGGCGTAGAAAGTTAACAGGTTGTAGAGTACGCAGTCAAAATTTGTGACTTGTGGCGACAAAGAGAACAGTAAGAATTCTGTCGACAATTAATATCAATGAAGCATGACATACCGCCGCAAATAGCTAGGCCATAGGTAACCCATTGATACATTCACAGGTTTACGATTGTGGGATCGTGAATCAGTGACATGTCCTTCACCTGAACAAATGCATGCCGTGAGAAATATCCCGTGTATTGTGACCATTATTAGTGTCAGGTTTAGTGGAACAGCTCGAACCCACGCAAATGGAAGTATAAAACACACTTGTCATGATCGTCGACAAAGAATGTTCATCTCCCAAGGCTTGACTGCCTAGGATATCTAGGACGACAGGATAATCGTCAGTCGTTTAGATAATTGATCTGTTGCATTACATTTCAGTTGACATCAAAGTATAATGTACCCCAGTCCCATGCAAAATATTTGTGAAATCTCATTCATAGATAAGAAACCTGTGTGCCGCAGCGGTTTTCTTGTGTCAACGAATGAAGCTCACTGTCCTGGCTAGTTTATGGAGATGGTGCTGATGGCACTATTTTACCTGTATACCTGTATATTTACATGAAAATAGTAAGTACAAAACATAGTCGTTAGTTTATTATGAGTAAAGAAATAAATAAAGGTAAACATTATATCATGTGTCTACTAATGCTACCAAACCGAATCGTTATGATGCTTCCGAGCAATGTGTAGTTGCAGACTAAAGCATGAGTCTAAACGTTGTCATAAACTCTGTTGGTAGACTGTGATTAACATGACAATACACAAGGGTACCTGGTATTTTCTTTGCGAGAAACACTTCGTATTTTCGTAAACAACCAAACGTGTCATAAGTTGTGTACAAGAGAGGAGGCGAATTCAAGGACAACTTAACAATGACAAGAAGCCTGGACATGATTAGTTGTGAAACGTTTTTTCACCGTAAGTACACAAAACCTTGGACTTGGTTCAAGTCGGTGAATTTTTAAAATAATTATTATTTGTGACAGTTTCTCTTGTGTCTCTTCTATTTCTTACAAACGTATGTGGAATTTGGCAGCCCGGGTCAGGTTTTCCAAGCCATTGAACGCGTTACCTTTGAGTCTGCGCAGTATTGTTTACGCCGGATTCACCGACTTTGACTCTTTGGACAGTACCGGCGGCTAGACGGACTGTAACGTAAAGCAAATACAAAATGATTGACAGCCCTCTCCCCGGTTATTCTGGTCGACAAGAGGAATGCATCCACCTCGACATCGAGTACGTTACACGCTTAGCAAATATGGCATAAATTCGCACATCGACCGCGTTTTAAAACTGAAAGGTTTTCCATCGCAAATCATGCGATCTCCAGATTACCGGAGAAAAGTTGTCGAGAGTTATATTCAGGCAATTCGTATCTCCCTCACATATTACTCTAATGCAGGGGCAAGCCTAGAAGTTGAACCACAGTCCCTTTAGGGACTGTGGTTGAACGAAGGAGGACTGAAAGCTGTGTACATCACCTATCAGAAAGTTGATATGACCCGCATAATGGAAGGCAGGTTCAATTCAGGGTCCCTCTAAAGAGACCGTGTTTAATGACGTTTTCGGTGATGAACAGAACAGAAGATGACTTTGGTTGGAGTGATCGCACTCGACATTTTATCAACGACGCCATGTGAATTGTATGCCAGAAGTAACTCCTCTGAATATGCCAAATACGATGATAAATAATATATCCGTAAATAACAACGTCATCTCACCAATGATTATAGTAATACAGATTATGCAAGAAAGCCACGTCTGTGATTCCGTAAGTTGAAACTCCCCTGTATAGCGTTCACCCAACTCATCGCGTTCACCCAACTCACGCGTTTCACATGAAAACAGAGCACAAATCATCGCGTTCACCCAACTCAAACATTCACAAATCACAGACTTGAACCAAGTCTAACATAGCCTAAACATGCCTGAGAAACATCCTGAAATTAAGGTTCCAAGACAAGAAATTGACCATTTTAAACTAACAATTCTCTAGTGTTTAATAAGCTCAGAACCCCCGTAAATTGTATATTTTCGGAAAGCCTAGATATAGAGGAACATTTTGGTTACCATAGTGTCACCATTGTTTACATAACTATCAGGTGACAGGTAATTTGCATAACCTTTCAAAAATCGGTTTTCCCTATGTTTTGTTTCAATGCTTTGAGATATGTGGCTGAAATTCATGTGATTGCAAGCTATCCTACAGGTCTTCAAAAGTGTGTCTCAGAATTTTTTTAAACCTTCTTAAACAGTTTTTATGCCAGAAAAACTTCCAGAGCAGTGAATTTTACCACAGTTGATTTCTTTAAAATTGTGCTCCAAAAAAACTAAGCAAGATATAGAAAATCTGAGACACACTTTGAAAGAGCATTTTGACAGCTTGCATTCCAGCAAGTTTGAATCAGATATTTTGAAGTATTGAGACAAAACATAGGGAAAACCGACTTTTGAAAGGTTATGCAAATTATCTTGTCACGTGATAGTTATGTAAACAATGGTGACACTGTGGTTACCAAAATGTTCCCATATATGTAGGCTTTCAGAAAATGTATACTTTACGGGGGTTCTGAGTTTATTAACCGTTAGAGAATTGTTAGATTAAAAAGGTCACATTTCTTGTCTTGGAACCTTAAATGACCTGTTGCCTTTTGAAATTCTGACCTGAACTGAAATTCGCCAGATTTCTATTTTTCATATTTTAGTTATTCCATGGTTGTACCAAAGTAAACTTCGGATATCTGTGACTTAGGGCATGGATGTACAACATGCTTAGGGCATGCTTTGTCTAGCTTATTGGAGGGGGTTTGACCTCCATTCAATAAGTGAACTTCACTTTCGCACTTTTATTTTGTGATCACAAGTTCTTTGTGTGTAAAAATAAAAAATGCACGCTCGTGCCAAAACTTTTCATTCATCATATACAGATAAAAAGTACCATTGTTGTAAATATGCTATGAGCGTCTGCCTGCTTTAACCACACCCGGTCATTTTACTCTCACTGTGTTGATGAAACAGCACTGAATACTACAGTCTTCACGAGACACATAATTCTCAGTACATTGTTCTCTCAGACAGGCATAAACATTTCGCACATTTTAACTTTAGTTTAAGGGAAGGGGAGGGGATTTTGTTCTAAACGAAGGAATTTCGTTTCTTGAACTTATACGCAATCTGAGACGGTCCCTAAGAGTAATAAAGGTGACGCAGAACTATTGGATTAAAGTGAGAAGAAACAAGAACGTCATTGGCTAAAATTCATGCGTTGAAACAATTCCTGTATTCGATTACGTTCGCACTGTGACGTGAAACAAGTTTAGCATCGTATTTAAACATAAAGCTGTAGCATGCAAAAATATGAAGCTTGTGGAAATATAACAAAGAGCATTCAAAAATTGAAATATTTCACAATACAAATTTAAAATCTACATATTTATCATTTATCTTATTGTGCTGTTTGCTATCTTTCTCTTTTCTGATTATTCTCCCTAGGCGATGGTTAGGTTGAGAAAGTACAACTTGACACGGTTCAAAAATCCATGAGATATATTTTACATCTGTCTATTGCATGCCATTCATGAATGCTAATGATGCCACGGACCGAACCTACACTACCCGACGTTTTATTCTTTCTTGTCCACTGAGTTTGTTAAATGAATGTATGTAGGTTTGTTTGTTGTTGTTTTTGTTCACCATTTTCAGCTGTATCTTTAAATTTAAGTTGTTAATATTAAAATTAATTGAATTACGCATTTGATATGGATATTGGTCCACATGTGTGTTCACATTTTGTAAGAAAACGCCAGGGACGTGTAAATGTATTCAAATTTTCATCTATTCAAACATTCATGTAGACACCTCAATGTATAGGGATATGACAGCGGGGCAACATGTCAAATTTCACGACAAGGGTATATCACCTTTACTCAAAAAATCAAATATCTACCACCTTTTCCCCATACAAAAGAGAGAAAATGACGATATCGGATACAAAGATATTTTTCTTTGGTAAAATCAACTGTTAAAGTGAAACGTAATTATTTTATTGATATGGTCTCAGTTTCGACTGGGTTAGAAAATTTAGCCCAAAAAGTACTTTCCATTACCAGTGGGCTAGAAAATTGAGCGACCCTTAAGAACGTAGTTTGCATCGGGTCAGAAAATTTAGAAATGAACAAGACAGTGAGTGTAATACTGTCACATCGCTTCTCTTGTAAATGAAAATTATTGGCATCTCCGATGGCAGCAATTTACAGTGATATACAGAAGAACCACAAATCTATATATTCTGTGGATTCTAATACTATTCGAACCGTAGTAAAAAACATACGTTTGGGTGGACTAACCATTTAGAATTCATTTTGAGCTTTGAAATTGTTTTTGTATATATGTGTGTGCGAGCAGTAACGCCCCTGTGCCCCAAGGGGTCAGAATGCAGGTCCATCTCCCCAACGACCACAATTGAGAGGCGTCTCATCTATCCATTATTCCCAAATATGTTTACGATACAGGTTGATGGGGGCCCCGTTGGTAAAAATTAGTCCCCCGTACCCCAAGGTCCAAATTTTCTGGCATCCCACCACAAATCAATACCATTCCCCATTGTTATGTAGAATCTTCTCGATCCTCTCCTTAAAGCGAGATGATATTCCCGTTTGTTCGTTATCATCCTAGGTAGCACACACATATTTTTTTTTTCAAATGACAGATAATGTGAGTTACATAATCTGATATTTCTTGACTGAAAAAATATTGAACACAGTTAACAAATATATTGTCAAAACGCATTGAAATGAACATCCTTATTCACCCAAACAGCTTTTAAATTGCAACACGACAAGTTTCTTTAAAGTTAAAGACATTTGTTTCGTTTTTTCTACATTTAGAGCTCGGTAATGGTCTGTATACACATGCATTGCCTATCACTTATATACACGTTTACGCGCATGTGTCAGTCCATAACGAAGCGAAGGTCACCTTTCCTGTCCTGACCACGTGACCAGTCGATCCTAACAATGACAACATACATTTATACATGTCTCTACTTTCGGCATTGACGCTGTTGTCGAAATAACACCATGGCTGCTCTGAAATCGAAATTGCCCACTGCCGGACCTTCCATAGTAATCGTCATGAGGTCATCGATAACATCTTCGTTTAGGCGGTTTCTGTGGCAATTTTTAATTCGATTTTGTGTACTGAACCCTCTTTCGAAGGGTACAGACTGGGATTACAGCCGCTATGGTGGCTGGCGTAGATATCATATCATGATACTCTGTAAACATGATCAGCGTACAAACGGCAATAAGGTCGGAGAAAAAATCTTGTCCATCAGATTTGGACCAAGGTTCACGAGAAGCGAGCGAAGTTTTATTTTTTTTCAGGCCAAAGGTAACCTCGGTCCCTCGGACTCTTTTGCCGGGATACAGACATGGCAAATAATCTTTTCAACATTTAGGTCAACCAGAAATATCTCAGACAAGATACACTGATACCGGTTATTGAATTCAACAATATATTTCTCAACAATAACATAGGGAATTACATATACAGTCGGTGTTTGCATAACATATTCTGAGTATTTCAACATTCTCTCAGAATAAAACTACCGAAATCAAAAAATAAATTCCAAATCGGGCAAAGTACAAGCGGCGATTCCGATGAACAACTTCACTTCTTGGTATTTCACCAGGATTGAGCTTCCTTTCTGCAGAGCAGTACTCAATAAATCGCTGTATGTGTATTAGTTATGTATGACATGGGCGGCCGGCCGGGGCGTCCAATATACAAAGAGTATATAAAAGGGGTAGCCTATACTCCTAATATATTGGACGCTCCAGCCGGCCGCGGCCGGCCGCCCATGTCATACATAACTCATACACATACAGCGATTTTATCGAGTGCTGCTCTGCAGAAAGGAAGCTCAGTATGATGAAATACTATCTCGGTTATGTGATATCAATATTTCATAATTATGATGTATTATTTTTAATAATCATGAAAAAATATCATATTTTAGACTATTCATTTCCAGTTGGCCTGTGGTATTTGTGATTAATGGAATCCACAAAGAAGCAAGGCGCCACGCATGATTGTTTTCCGCGCGGGATCGTGAGAGTAACTTTTAAGTTCAGGTTTCTTATTGTTTCGGTATAGTTATGGATGAACACTTGCTGCAAGACGTTTAGAATTTACCTTGAAGTGGCAGTTTGGCGTTTGTACAATATTTTGTGGCGGAATTTGTCTCTTTGTTACGTCCATGTTTACAAATAGCTGTAAACATGGTAAAGGCGCAGAGCTGTGGCGGGGTAGGTAACGTCTATGCAAGTCATTAAAACGCCGTAGGGGTAAACGTTTTTATGACCTGCAGAGACGTCGGTAGCTCACCCGCTACAGATAGCTGAGCTTCCATGCTATTATATCACAGGTTGATTCCAAAATTTTGATTCAAAATTGAAATTCCGGGATGTAAGGGCATGTAGCAGTTATGAAAGCAGTGATTTTGTTCCGTAGTTTTACCGAGACAGCCGAGACATAAAAAAGACTGTTTCCAGCATGGAGCTAGAAACGGACAGCAACCCTAGTTCACCCCGACGTCGGCCGTATGTTAGACCTGCAGTCCTCTGATCAATCGGTCCTTTTCAGGGCCACTAAATTTTCCTAAAAGAGAACGCCTATATCATTGTCCATCCACATGGAGGATGTATGACTGTATGTAATATTTCGTATTTCGTGACAGTGTAAAGGAATGTTCGTGGTCGTGTTGACAATGAATGTATGTATTCAAGCATGGAGGTAGTGGGGCTCTTTACTACCTCCATGACCCAAGCAAGCATTCCAGTTCCTTTTCTGTAGAAAAACCACCATTATCAGCAGCAAATAGCTTGTATTATGTTTTAGTTCTTTTAGCACAGAGCGAAGAGAAGTTAATTCTTATTTTATGAGACATTCTTTTCTTGTGATAGCGTATTTTTCATCATGGTTACTTCTTGACGAAGACAGCGAATCTACTTCAGCAATATCGGAAATGTCAACATGAGAGATGTCTACAGCCTCGGAGGAAGTTCTGATAATTCTCTGGCGACAAAGCAGGGCATGTTTTCAGGATCTGTCTCGTGCGTCAGGTTCAATATGTCCTGTATGTCATTTGACTTCTTGTGTTGGCCTTGCAGCTTTTTAATCGGCCAAATTTCTCGTCATCCAATGGCAAAATACAGTTTTCTTCGCTTTCTCTCTTTCTCCATCTTCAAAACTATCAACATAGAGCTTGACAATAATATCTTCTGGTAAAATGTCAAGCTTTTCTGACACGTAACATAACAGTTCATTGATTATTACTACACTCTGAGATACATTCGAGATGTCTGGAGCGTTACTCTCGGTGTTATTGCGACTGTGATCGCTTTCAGGCATGGATAGGTCACTAGAACGATCTCATGCACATTGTGGACACAGGTCGAGATCTCCCTGGCACAATGTCACTCGATTGGAAACCCTTTTGCAGTCATTGCAGGACAACATATCTGTTCAGTTATGCAGAATAACACCTGTTGACTGATGACCACTTCCTACGGACACCAGAGACGGACATCATAAGAACAACAAAAGGCCGCTCGGGAGGTATAAAAATTGCAAAATTTTATGGAGCTCAGCAACAACGTGTGCTCATTAAGGAGGGCTCATCTGAATGAAGAATTGTAATCTTTCTGTTGGCGTTTGTCATGCAGGTTTTTCTTTCTGTGAAACCTGTTGGTGTGCACTGCGAATCTCATCATGTTTTGAATTCTATTAAAATTGGACCCAAGAAAACGAAGGCACTTTGAAAACTGCAGAATCGAAAGAAGGCGCTGTACTGCATACATTTATAATGTGTGAGCGCAAGCTGGCCGGAATCTAGTCTCTGGAGAGTAAACAACTTGCAAACAACTTTTGGCTTCACCCCATCCTTCCTTGCTGATGAACTGTGTAGACAAGGCTCATTCAATAACTTAACAAGCTTGCCTACTTTTCAGTAACGCCTGCATAATGACTCCTACACTCTTTTGATATCAAGGAGACAGACATAAATGCTATCATTCATACTTAATCATAGACAGTAGAGAAACATACACTTTTTTGCAAGTCAAATTTTAGTATAACACATTTCTGCCTCACCCTAGGAGGGCGCTATTCCAACAGATTGCTTCACCATTCAGATTGGCAAAGGCTGCATTCACAAATACTTGGGGTGGGGGCTGGAGGAATTGGGGGATTTGAAAATTCTTGGGGTAGTAGAGGGGGATTTAAAAGTTTTGCTCTGCGTATTGTTCGTCCAATGTTTGAATCAGGTCGAGTCACCTGATCGACTGATTGACCCACACTGTAGACAACCGTGATCGATATCAAATTAAAACCCTGTGAGATTCAAGTCGGCACTGCAATTTCACGGCGAAGTGTTTCTTTATCGGGCAGATTCACATCGGTATGCCACGAGTAAAATTTGGACAATCAAATATAGTATTTTATCGCTAAATGCTTACAATAGAATATGGTCAAATGTTTGGCTTTCACGCCGCCCTTCTCTTTACCCATCACCTTACAAATGTGATTTAGGTCATGAGTGGGCAATCAGTTTCTCTTTGATAAACAACAATGGATCTCCTTTGGCACACAAAGAAGACGCTCCACGCCCGATTATATGGTATCGTCAACAAAGATATAGCCATTTCTATAAAGGTAAATCGAATGCTATTCAACGGTCAGAGCACTTTGTGGACGACAGTCCGTGTCGCAGCTAACATGTACGGTATTATTTCGAGCATAATCTTCATAACCTGTATAATTGTTGGACAGAAATCAGGTGAGTGTCTCAACGTCGAAAATTCTCCATATCAGTTTTTTGCAGTTTGCTTAGCACATTTGCGCCACTTGTGGCCGAATTCCGTACAGCCGATGGGATTTCCTATCCACTTAGACGAAACTATTATTCGCCAGGTGTGAGACTATTCAAGTACTTGTCTGACTTGTCAGTGTAAATTTACAACTATACAGCGTGTCTGGAATTTTAGAATGCAATTACTAACAAAAACCGTCACACAAAAACACATTGCATTTTCTATAAAATATGATCACAGATCAGTTACTGCATACACTAGTACTCTAAATATAACTATCGAGACAACTTGCAACTTGTCGGAAAGAAATTGCCTCAGCGATAGCCCGGGGGAGGGGGAAACAGAGAAAACTAAATATATGGCTGGCAACGATCAGCATAGTGTCAAATCATTGTGCAACATGCAGAAAATTATAAAATATCCATGTCGGGCATATTTCAATTAATAACGCTTTTTCCAGTGGAGTCTTAAACTCAAACTTTATGCTGTCTTGTTCCTATCGCTAGGCAAGGACTAATGTTATTGTTTGTCCAATATTCAAAACTTTACCTCTGTATATCACTCATCTGTATCATGATTCAGTAGCCAATGAAGTAGCCTATTCTACCAATGTGGCCCATTAGCATTCACTGACGATTATTCTGTTAAACCATTGAAGACTATTACTTGCAAATCAGAAGTTGACGATTCGTTATGAATTGAAACTAGTCATATAGCTCTGATCTAGAATTATATTTTATTGCAGCATAAATTAATATCCAAATAATGAAGATAGTGACTATACGAGGAATTCCTTTCAAACTTTCCATTTCGGGGAACTGGTTCAAATATGCATTTTAAAAGTTATAGTAAAATTCAATTAACAAAATATAGGCGCTACCTTGGTTAACCATAGCAAGAATAATCTATTTGATCTGATTTCAGGAAAGTTATGAGTCCGTGGGCTAGAGGGGTCTACGTGCACCCCCACAGGATAACAAACCTGTATTTTTCAGAAGCCTTGGGATCCCTAGAATACGAAATGGAATTTTAACAGAAAAAATATAGGGATGGAATAGCTGTTATGGTCATGTTTAGAAGGGTACCACAAAATCACCATTTTCCAACCCAAATGCATTTTCGTCAAATCTGTCTTCTTGTAAGTCATGTGCTGAGCTTATTTTTTAATATAACCTCATTTGTTAGGTATCATTAAAACGGGAATTTATTGCTCTTTAAGATGACATATTGTACTATGCAACATCTTCTACAGTTTGTGTGAAATATGACCAAAACTTACCCCATACGCCAAAGTTTACATTGAAAATTGCAGTCAAATCTAAAATCAAATTCTACAAATTTTTTAGCTAGACACAAAAAATCTGGCAATTTTTGCGATTAAATCTATTTTATTTGGTACAGGGACATGTCAGAAATATGAAATAGACTTCAACAGAAAAAAATATTGGGACTCTACAGCTGTAACAGTCATATTTTGAAGGGTACAGCAAAACCACAGTGTTGCAGATTTGCGTGCATTTTTGTTAAACTTGTCTTCATACATGCCATCTGCTGATCTTGTTTTTGAATACAACCTCATTTGTTAGGTATCATTAGCAAAATAAGTTACTAATCTTTAAAATGACATATTGTAACATGCAATATCTTGTATAGTATTCATGATATATGACCAAAACTTACCCCATACCCCAAAGTTTACATTGAAAAATGCAGTCATAGCTAAAATCAAATTCTATCATTTTTTAACCTTGACACAAAAAATCTGTCCGTTTTTGCTATTGAATCTATTTCATGTGGTACAGGGACATGTAAGAAATATGAAATAGACTTTTAACAGAAAAAATATTGGGACTCTACAGCTGTAACAGTCATATTTTGAAGGGTACAGCAAACCACAGTGTTGCAGATTTGCATGCATTTTTGTTAAACTTGTCTTCATATATGTCATCTGCTGATCTTGTTTTTGAATACAATCTCATTTGTTAGGTATCATTAGCAAGATAAGTTACTAACCTTAAAAATGACATATTGTAACATGCAATATCTTGTATAGTATTCATGATGTATGACCAAAACTTACCCCATACCCCAAAGTTTACGTTGAAAATTGCAGTCAAATCTAAAACCAAATTCTACAATTTTTTTAGCTAGACACAAAAACATCTGGCCGTTTTTGCTATTAAATATGTTTCATGTGGTATAGGGACATGTCAGAAATATGAGACGAACTTTTAACAGAAAATATATTGGGACTCTACAGCTGTAACAGTCATATTTTGAAGGCTACAGCAAAATCACGGTGTTGCAGATTTGCATGCATTTTTGTTAAAGCTGTCTTCCTATAGCTCACGTGCTGAGCCTGTTTTTGAATATAACCTCATTTGTTAGGTATCATTAAAACGGGAATTTATTGGTCTTTAAGATAACATATTGTACTATGCAATATCTTTTACAGTTTTTATGGAATATGACCAAAACTTACCCCATACCCCAAAGTTGACATCGAAAACTACTGTCATAGCTAATGTCAAATTCTACCAATTTTTTACGGAGACATAAACAATTGGGCAATGTTTTGTATAAAATCTGTTTTATTTGGTACTGACACATGTTAAGAATATGAAATAGACTTACAACAGAAAAAATATTTGGATTGTATAGTTGTAACAGCCATGTTTTGAAGGGAAATGTAAAATCGCGGTACCACAGACTGGCACCTTTTTTATTAAATTCTTCTTCTTGTAAGTCACCTGCTGAGCTTATTTTGTGGAACAACCTGGCTTGTGAGGTATCATTAGTAGGGCAATTTATTCTTCTATAAGATGACATATTTTAATATGCAAAGTATCTCATAGTTTTCCTGAAATATGGTCAAACTTTACCCCATACCCCAAAAGTTCAAATCGCAAATTAAGGCTTATCTTAAATTCTATCATTGTTTGCTACACATAATACAAAAGGCAATTCTTGTATGAAATCTGATTTATTTGTTACAAAAGTATGTCACAAGTATAAAATTAACTTTTAACGGGAATATGATACAATTTAGTAGCCATTTGGATCATTTTTGGAGGGGAACCAATATATGTCAAATGTATGTGTTTCGGCCAATTTGCCCTGATACCTGGGTACCCATCCAAATATGATCCAAAAGGTTATCAAATCATGATATTCCAGTAAAACTTAATTTCATATTTGTGACATACTTTTTTAACAAAAATACAGATTCCATAGATTGCATACAAGCATTGCCTTTTGTATACAAAGTTAATAAATTGTAAAAATGGTAGAGTTTCAGATTTGCAGTAATTTGCTATATAAACCTTGGGGTATGGGGTAAGCTTTGGTCCTATTTCATGAAACCTAAACAAGATATTGCATATTACAATATGTCATTTTAAAAAACTAGTAAATTACCTTTTTATTGATACCTAACAAGCCAGGTTTTGTCAAAAATCAAGCCTAGCAGATGACCTACAATGGGACAAAATTAACAAAAACGCATATGGGTCTGCACTGCTGTGATTTTGAGTATCTCGCAGAATGTGCCGGTTACAGCTGTAGAATCCAAATATTGTTTCTGTTAAAAGTCTATTTCATATTTCTGACATGTCTCTGTACCACATGAAACAGATTTAATAGCATAAACGGACAGATTTTTTGTGTCTAGGTTAAAAAATGGTAGAATTTGATTTAAGCTATGACTGCAATTTTCAATGTAAACTTTTGGGTATGGGGTAAGTTTTGGTCATATATCATGAATACTATACAAGATATTGCATGTTACAATATGTCATTTTAAAGATTAGTAACTTATTTTGCTAATGATACCTAACAAATGAGGTTGTATTCAAAAACAAGATCAGCAGATGACATATATGAAGACAATTTTAACAAAAATGCACGCAAATCTGCAACACTGTGGTTTTGCGGTACCCTTCAAAATATGACTGTTACAGCTGTAGAGTCCCAATATTTTTTCTGTTGAAGTCTATTTCATATTTCTGACATGTCCCTGTACCAAATAAAACAGATTTAATCGCAAAAATTGCCAGATTTTTTGTGTCTAGCTAAAAAATTTGTAGAATTTGATTTTAGATTTGACTGCAATTTTCAATGTAAACTTTGGGGTATGAGGTAAGTTTTGGTCATATATCATGAAAAATGTACTAGATGTTGCGTAGTACAATATGACATTTTAAAGATTAGTAAATTATCTTTCTAATGATACCTAACAAATTAGGTTGTATTCAAAAACAAGCTCAGCAAATGACTTATAGGAAGACAAGTTTAACAAAAATGCATGCAAATCTGTAACACTGTGATTTTGCGGTACCCTTCAAAATATGACTGTTACAGCTATAGAGTCCCAATATTTTTTCTGTTAAATGTCTATTTCATATTTCTGACATGTCTCTGTATTAAATAAAACAGATTTCATTCAAAGCATTGCATAACAGCCATAACAGCTATTCCATCCCTATATTTTTTCTGTTAAAATTCCATTTCGTATTCTAGGGATCCCAAGGCTTCTGAAAAATACAGGTTTGTTATCCTGTGGGGGTGCACGTAGACCCCCTCTAGCCCACGGCCTACTGTCTTCGATTGTATTGCGATTTCTTTCTTTGAAGCACTTGTAATGTCTGATTGGCTAACGTAGGAAACCTACGCAGAGTTTTTTTTCTGTCAGCGTATAAGAAAATTTCCTTTCTCAAAAACCGTATATAATTTGACGATTGAATTTCTACATCTCGCTTCTCTCGATAGGTATGTATGTGTGTATTGTTATGTATGTATGTATGTATGTATGTATGTATGTATGTATGTATGTATGTATGTATGTATGTATGTATGTATGTATGTATGTATGTATGTATGTATGTATGACCGGTTATATAGTGCTGTTGTCGATCACTTTGTAGTCTTATCAACACTACATTAGATTTTTACATTTTCACTGGTTACTAGTATTGTCAGATCTCTGAATTCTCGTAAATAAGACACTAAAATATGTGTATACTGCACTTTTTATCCTATGCCATAAAGATTAAAACTTTCATTAAAAAAATCATTGAAAAGAGACAGCAAAATTTCACCAAGGAAACAAAAATATCAATATTTCCACAGCCGTGAGCCTTAATGCTTCAAGAATCATAGCAAAAGATTTAATGAGAAACTGTCACACTAAAGTGCCCGATTGGAATATATTCATTCTGTTGTAAAAAAACAAATCACACCGCTATTCATTTTTCATTTTTCCTTTTTGTTACAGATGTTGCAGCTCAGACACTGGGTAAGCACAGATTTAAAATAATCATAATATTTCGAATCTTCGAAAAATAAACGTTGTGAATGATACCATCTTGCTAGCATAACTAACTTTAACTTAAAAGAATGTTAACGAGTGTTTATGAAGTTAATATAAATAGTTTGTGGTCTTACAGTTTCATATGAATATGCCTTGCAGCTTCGACATCAGCATGCTTAGCCGACGAAGTAGCGTTCGGTGGATCTTGTTACTTCGTTGAGAGCTTTTACGACGTTACAAAGAAAGACTTTGAAGAAGCCACTGCAGAGTGTGCGACACGTGGAGCCTATCTGGTGGCGATTCAAAGCGATGAAGAGAAGACGTTTCTGTCTGATCTCTTGGCGCAACACAACCAGAACAGTAAAAATGAAAAATACTGGACATCTGGAACAGACAAACACACCGAAGGAACTTGGAGATGGGATTCTGGACATGTCTGGTCTTATGATGGAATGTGGAATCCACTATCCAATCCACCTAATGACGGAGAATATGCTGGCTGTGGTATCTTTGCAGAACAAGGACCAAGTTCCGCCATTTACTCCCTGGAGGATTTGAATTGTGAGTCAAAGTCAGGTTACATCTGTGAAAGAGGTACGTTGATACACGTTTACACGAATATTTGTTAAAAAGTTTGACTTTCCAGTATATTTGGTTCTATAATGCAAATTTTTCACATTCTTCAAACAGACCACAGTTAAACTACATATTTTCTTAAATTTTCTCCAATATACTTTAAGTCAAAGAACACCTTTCTCCTTACCTTGCATGATTCAAACATCGAAATTGCGATACCTATACTAGCAAATCTATGAAATAGTACTTTTTCTTTCATTGTATAGGAAACTGGCCAACATGCGACTCTCCACGAGTACCTGAACATGGATCACTGACAACATTGCCGAGTTTCCCGGTAGCACAGGGAAGTTCGGTGACATATCAGTGTGATCTTGGATATCAGATTGCTGGTGATGCTGTCTTAGAATGTATCGAGGCTTCACCTGACTATGAAGGAGATAAATGGAGTTACTCTATACCATTGCCGAGATGTGTACCATATGGTGAGTATGAGATTGTATGCTTCGTTCGTTCGAGTTAAAACAGTTGTTCTTTGCAAATTAAACGTGACCTTAGTTTGTTCTTGATGTAATTCTGCACGAGCATGTATTGGTTGTGAAATATTGTACTAGTTATAATTACAAGATTGTTCCCTTACTTGTCTTTCATCCTCTCAGTCATCTTCAATTATGATTTTGTTGATTTTTGTTTTCACAGGTAGCTGTCCTGACCCTGGTACGCTATCAGCAAATGTCGTCTGGGGCAACCCGATAATTCCCTTTCCAGTAGAAGTTGGTACCACTTTGAATTATAATTGCGATGAAGGGTTTTCATTGGTTGGCAGTGCAGTGTTGGAATGCATGACAGATGGTACCTGGGATGAAAATTTGCCAACATGCACAGGTTTGGGACTCTTGCTTCGTAATTTCTCGAATGGCACGGTAAACGTATAACTAGCCCTTCTCAATCTGTGTTCCTCTCTGTTGAGTTTTAAAGAATTAAATCTTTACAGAAATTTCGACGGTTTAATGGTAAGTTAAGGTAAACCATTTACAACTCCATCAAAAAATTAAACAGAAATTACACTTTTGACTAACATTAATTTTGTTCTTCCAAAAATCTTGACCACGTCACATTTTTTAAGGAACTTTAGCATTTGAATAACAAAATACGTCAATATCTTATTTTCTAAACACATAAAAAGAATATTTTTATTTTAGCTTTGGAAAACATTGCATTCAACAAGACGGCAACTCAGAGTAGCACGGACTACGGTGGTGTTGCAGCATTGGCAGTAGACGGTGACGTCACAGGAGACTTTTCAGGCGGCAGCTGTACCCACACTGTAGAGCAGACTGATCCTTGGTGGCAGGTTGATCTAGCTGAGTTCTACGATGTTGACACGATTGTCATAACGAACAGGAATGAAAATGCTGGTAAATAATAAAATATTGATAACTGTACTATGTTCTGATACTCCTGAACATCTTGACTGATCTCTCAGTAAATGTTTTAGTCCAAGCAAATGTTTGATTAGTAATAGGGATACTAAAGCCTTGTCGTTAGTAAATTTTTGTTACTTTTGTTGTGAAGTCCACATTGTGTTTCATTTAGGGTGTCGGAATGTCAGAAGGACTTTACACGTATAGTAAACACTCATTCCTTAAAAAGAATTTGAATCCTATGCAGTAGACACTTTCAGTGTATGAAAATCCCGGACGCTTGTGATATAAAAGTGAACATAGGATAAAATTCATTGAATAACTTTAATTAAGACTTTTGTTATCGAGTGCACTATGACTGATATACTTAGTATAGGATTCCAATGTTTTAATATTTGTCCCGATCTATTAAATGAAATAAAGCAATCTGATTCTATTTGAAATGATCGGCCATTGTTGCAATTAGTGGTCCGCGTTTTTAGTGTCCCAAAAGATAGCAGATGTGTCTTTGTAAATATAATGGAACTACTTGTAAGCATTCTCTCAGTGCCATTGTACCCATTTGGAAATATGAAAATATATGCAGACAACCCGTCTCCCCAATCAATACAGCGCATCTCTTGGTGGTGAATTTCACTTCGACAGTTTGCAAAATCATCACTCAGTTGACCAAGTGTGTTATTCCTAAATAATTATGCATTCTTAGATATTCATGAAATCGTTGTTATTGTCAGACAGTTTAACAGGTGCTGATGTCTGCATCAGTCCATTCGACAATGGACCATATGAGCTTTGCGGTACAGCAACTATCAATCACGTCATCATAATCAATTGTCCTGCTGACAATGTTGCCCAGTTCATAACAATTAAGCAGGACGGAATCAATCAGATACTATCACTTTGTGAAGTAAAGATATTCGGTGTTGGTAAGTTTTGCGTTTTCTTTGAGATAAATGGTCTAGGATATTCTTGTACATGTATCCCGAATGCTTCTAACCACAGTGGCGTCAAAAGGCGTAACTTGAATTCGAAAAGAAGTTGATGTTTTATTTACAATCGAAATATCCGCATCATTTTATAGGTAACAAAACGTCAATTCCAGCTGAATTTACATTATGCTGTTCTGATACATAATTTTGCATGTAATTTATTTGTTTACTCAATCCTGTTTTAAAGATATGTATTGTTTCTAGAAACTATGGTGTCACTGAAAACGAGCACGCCTCGAGTAGAAAAGTGCGAAGTGTGGTATTTAAAGGGGCCTTCATAAAGAATAATGGAAAGAGTATTAAACAAATAATAAAAATGTGACTCTTTCAGAAAGTTCATCTTATACTCTAGAAAAATGTTCTTGTAAACATGTGATGTGAACATGTAATGTGGAATTATCTAAGTTTGACCAGGTTCACCCCAAAAACACATTTCCATTTTGTTGGTATGTTTCACGGACACCAGTGGAAAAAAAACCTTTCAACTAAGTATATATTCAAAGTCGATCTAAATGGAATAATCATTAGGGATTCCTAAGATATTCACGTCTGTTCGCTCACTGTCCCTCTTTCGTATTTCACTGAAGCATCAAGCGATCCTCCAGCCACTCCACTGCCTTCACCAACACCACTCCTGTCAGGACCTGATCCACCACCACCAACAGGTATGACAGAAAACGTAACGATGGTCTTATCATCTAAAAGAAATGTGTACAATTCGTCGACAGTTAGATTTTATACCAGAAATAAGGATTTACTTGTTTACATTTGATTTGTATGTCAACGGATTGATACTATATGTATGTATGTATGTATGTATGTATGTATGTATGTATGTATGTATGTATGTATGTATGTATGTATGTATGTATGTATGTATGTATGTATGTATGTATGTATCTATGTATCTATGTATGTATCTATGTATGTATCTATGTATGTATCTATGTATGAAATTATATCGCATCAAGCAAATATAAAATCTCTTTGTCGGGTGCTTATATGGCAATTACCTCTAATTGTGTATGAGTTTTCAAAGTTCACAGTTACACGCGTACTCAGTAAGAGTGGAGGGATGGTGGGTAAAAGATCCTAATAAGTCTCATTTCCCTCTTCGTATAAAACAGGTCCATGCAGTCTGGATAGTATAACGACGTCTCCAAATATGGTCATAACAAACGATGTACAATCACCTGTGACTAATGGCTCCATCGTCAATATAGGATGTGAAGATGGCTTTGGACTTGTTGGACCGTCAACTTTGTACTGTGATGATGGCGTTCTTATTGGTGGCGACACTCCATCATGTCTTATAGGTAATTGTTATAGTTATATGAAAGCATAATAACGAAAAGCAGCTAATATTATATATGCCAGCCACTCGGAATGGCATCAAATTAATATTTATAATATATATTTCAGGTATGGAGAATCTTGCAGTTGAAGAACACATAAACATTAACCGTGTCAAGGAATCTCAAAGTTCACGAGCTCTCGGTAGCGTTTCAACAAGAGTGATTGATGGTGTTGCCAGTACGTGCACACAAACTGATAGTGAATATGAACCGTGGTTTCGAATGAAATATGAACTTCCTACGGATTATTTAGTGTACTATGTAGTGCTCACTGGTAAGTAATGGCTACATAATTATCGGCACATCAGTTTGTAAACAGGTGTTTTTGTCCATCATCATGTTCCGTGAAAACAAGACAAGGTTAGTCCGTGAGTTAATTAGAAATCCCCTCGAAAACTAGAAAATAATTTACTATAGGTGTTCAGCCGTGACAGTGCTAACGAGATTGTTTCAATTCATGACGTAATCAATGCACTACTTTTCCAAACGTCGCCGTGTAATTTCGGATATTAATGAAGGTAAGTTTGTACAGACAACAGCGATAGACTTCATAAATTTGTAAGCAATCCCATTGCTCTGAACAACTTTGACATGGCTGTTAATGCATTTTAAAATCATCCCTCCTACTAGATTTTGTTAATAAGGGGTTGTATTTCCATCTATTTGTTTCCTATTTTTCTCAAAATAAGGGTGTCTTTTTCCTGAAAATTAGTACATAAGGGGGTATTTTGCAATTTTTCGGAGCAACCATGGGCATTACCACCCCATCCTCCAAGTCATCATTTGAGTGCCCCGTTGGGTGTTTGGCGATTGAACAACAAATACAATCCTTCTAATCTTATCACAAGACACTCACAGGACTGGTATAAACCACTCTCCCTCCTCATTTCCTAGTTTTACCATAACTATCCTGGGTGTGCATTTTGTTCTTCAGCTCCATATTTCGACGGTGTTACAGTACGAGCAGGTCCAAAATCAAACGCTTTAGATGGTGGTCAAGTTTGTGAACAAAATATCGTGAGATCATCGCCCTCTACAGTGATAGTCGAGTGTGATCCACCGGCAGCAGCGTCAGAAATTTCCATGAGCATACCGGGCAAAAATTCTACTTTAAGTTTGTGCAGCGTGCAAGTGATTGGAAGAGGTAACTTGTCGTCCACATACAGAAACAGACGAAGACAGATGGGCAAACAGACATACAAGTTCAATACAATTAACTTGAAACCAAGGCCGAAAAAGCTCCAAAATCACAAAGATTACAAATGAGACTTTTAACCACCACCACCACCATATTTAGAGTTTCTACAACAATAAAAATGTATATGAATAACAAAAGATACTATGCGTAACACTTACTTTCCTCACATATTTCTTTGAACATCATCCGGAAGCGAATGTTTTATATTATCAGTATATAAATATTATGAAAGTACTCGGCCGCATTTTATACTTGCCTAACATCAGCGTTCATTGATTGAACTTGTTTAGAGGTGATCATATTTCTTTTGCACATATCAGTTCACTGACTGGTCGTCGACCAGCTGCCAGTTAACTCGGTCACGACATAAACCTTACAGCAGTGACACGAAAGGCAATTTTCCTATCAGTGGCGCATGAACGTGTATACATCTTTGAGTGGTTGGAATTCCAAAGCATAATTCTCTAAGGAAGCTCAGTTTGCTAACATAACTTATTCCTGGTTCGTCCATGAGATAAGTATATTATTCCCTGATATTTCCCTGACCAGCCCGATCAAATTTTTGGGGGAACATTATCACTTCCATTTTTTCCCTTTTTATATTCTTATCGTCTCCGCAAGTTTTATGTCATTTGTATTTTGAGTTATGACGACGCACTGTAAAACTTTACCGATTTACAAATTATTAATTATCTTGTCAAAGTGTGAGGACCTTAGGCTTATTTGTCGTTCTGTTACACAAGTTTATTTCACGGAAGTACACAGTGACTTTAATTTTTTCTTATTTAGATGCGTATTACAATTGCATACATCGGAGGTTAATACAAGCTCACACTACAGTCTTAGATCACCTTTGAGTCGGCCCTTGTTATGAAAACAACAGTGTACACGCACTACATTGGCCCTTAGAGTTAAGACACGGTACTGGTCCCTCCCGCCCAAAACAGATAGCCCGACTCTTCCAAATTACAATTTTCTTTCTTTTTCTACAGGTTATAGCGAAGCAATAGGTAAGTCAAACTGAAAATCCTGGTCATATAATTTCTGCTATCTGACAGACGAAAAATTTTAAATTCAGGTATAATAAGCAGATACCTACGTTTAACTGAGTCATTACAACCCGGGAGGGGGCTGATAGCTTTGAGTGCACGACGATTGAATTAAAAATAACAAAACTATGCACGTCTTCATTTATATATAACGTAGGCCGTATTTGGCGCGAGTTCTATTTTATTAAATTGTTTTCAAACTTCAAAGAAATTGTCTTGTAGTCGTTTTGGGCAAGGGTATCTGGATCCCATTCCAAAAATTATACTTAAGTAAACAGAGCTGTATTAATCATTTGTAACTTGTAGGCCCATGGTCACGCTCAGTGACCTCGACCAGCTGTTATAAACTATTACTGCGCCTTGTTTAGCGAAGCCTATGAAGACGGAGATCGATCAAGTTTACTTGCAAAATTTTTATTTCAATTAAAAATACAATCTTATTAGAATACAGTCATTTGAATATGTAAAATATTATAATTATCTACAGGTAAGCACTTCATCTGTATGCGCTGGTAAAATTGTAAGATATATTTGTATGCACATGTGACTGATGACCTGCCCTGTGCAATGTGCTATGTGGCTTACTAATTGTGGGAAATAGGTATCCTAGAGGATCAGAAATGAGGGTACACTGTATGACACTAAATTCCGCGTTAATTAATGTTAATTTTTCAAACTTGAAAATTTCCTT
Organism: Ptychodera flava; assembly: GCA_001465055.1. Taxonomy (NCBI): domain Eukaryota; kingdom Metazoa; phylum Hemichordata; class Enteropneusta; family Ptychoderidae; genus Ptychodera; species Ptychodera flava. Next base: position 24,656 of record LD359486.1, on the reverse strand, counting down.
AACCAAACTCTTACGACTTAACTCGAATTACTTAAACTCAAATAGAGTCAAACTTTAGATTTTTCAACAGATTCCCCAGCTGGTTGCAGTAATCCTGGATACCCTGCTTATGGATTCATGATAACAAACAATACGGTTTTCCCAGTCGCACCTGGTTTTCAGTTAAGTTTCGGCTGTTGTGACGAGTACGATCTGGTCGGTGAATCAGTTATAAACTGTACAGATGATAATTCTTGGGATGCTGCAATTCCTATTTGCAATCCGGGTAAGAATACTTACGCCAGTGAAATCAGAGTCCTCCGTTTTGATACTGAATAGTTTAACAAGAAATAATTACATAAAGTCAACAATTACTTTTCATGCGAACATTTCGCTTCATCATAAGTATACATCGACCTCGACACAAAAACATATTTGAATACTTTATACAGAATGAAATAATCTCTCATTTTAAAAGTAAAAGATCACATGGTATATTTTATTTATATATAATCCGCGTTTTTCGAGGAGGAGCATGAAATAACGCCTTCTGTTTGAAGTTGTGCGGCTCCGCAAAATCTACTTGTATACGATGACGTCGGATATAAAAAAAATCCATTTGATTATATATTTATTTCATGAATAGTCTCCTTATCACAGAAAATTGCAAAACTATTGTCGTGATTTCTGTTTTATGTTCCGAGATTATTTTGATTTAATGATGAAACGGCCAATCACACAGTAAAGATACAAAATAACCTACTTTCGTTCATAAAACCTATCCAATTGAAATTGATACACCAAGTGCGATTTTTACCAATCAGACATACCGATTAAGTCATGTGTATGCGTTAATCGTTGTCTTCCGCTGCCTCGATGACATGGCAAGAAAGCCATTGACTTGCAGGGGGATTTCACCAGGCTAACTATTTACCACTACCGTTATCAGAGTTTTTAAAGAAAATTTCAAATAAGTCATAGACTCACACAAAAAATGCAACGCAAGACCGAAAAGTAGTTCTTATTCTGCGAGACGTGGCGGCTTTCAATAATGCCACAAGCTATATGATCGGGCCGAGCCCGAAAAGAGCTCGTTTCACCGATGGCACTCGGACGACCTCAGAGCGCGCATCGCATGCTTGTGATGCTTGCTTGTGGCTAAAACGCTGCCTTTCCAGCTTTCTGTCGCTGTCAATTCGTCGATCCCGATCGCTAATGATTATGTCATTTGCAGTGACAAATATACCTTACGTAGATACTTTCAAAGTTCTGTCACTTGCCGGAAACTCTGTTATGTTGATGTTGTCAATGCTCCATTATCCGACAGCGCGGCAGAGCACAGGCTATAGCGGACTGCTGTCTAGTACGCCGCGCTAGATCTACACTGAAGTTTCTATTCCGAGCGATAGTTTACTGAATTTCTTACAGTACATGTATATGAGTTAGGAAATTTAACGTCGTTCGTCGGATGACTCGATGTTTTGTGTATATCACCTTTCTGAAGATCATACGGTTGTAGACGACTTCATAGTTTCTTGTTCTGCTTAATCGGTAATTTTGGCGTTGTTTTATGGTTCATTTTGCAGTTTGTAAAGAAGGAATAGAGACGTCGTTTAATGGCTCATGTTACTTCTCACCTGAACAAGGAAGTGGGGTTATCAGATTAACATTTCTCGAGGCAGTAGAGTTTTGCGAAGACAATGGCTATTATCTAGCCAGCATCGGCAGCCAGGAAGAACATTCATTTCTCCAAGCTCTACTAGCAGCCGAACCTTACCATAGAAACCGCTACTGGTTTGGTGCATGGTACGATAGACTTGAAGGACTGTGGAAGTGGTGGTCGGGACATTCATGGACTTACAATGGAATGTGGTACGCTAACAATCCATTCAGTGGAGGAATACATTGGTGCGGCCTTTTGAACAAACAACTGAATTATGAAATGGTTCACGATTCTGATTGTAATTATCCCCAGTATCTCGTATGTGAGAGAGGTGAGTTTCAGTAGTAATATTTAAATGTGAGCGCTTCAATGATTTATCGTATGGAATTAAGTAAAGTGGTGTCGTATTTCAAAACTTTTTCTAATTCGATTTGATTCGTTTTTGTATTTTTCCTGGCTTGCTAGTAAGGGTCACTTCCGGTGACTGCAAGTTTATGTAAAATAGATTTCCTTTGTTTTAAAATGAAGGTGTATGAAAATGGATTTCGTGACTGATCGAAAATCTTGCCCTCGCTGTTTGCATGTTGTATACAGGCGGACCAGTTCAATGCCATGATCCCGGAATACCGGAGAACGGCAGGCGAACGGAAACCGTCATCTTCCCAGCAACAATCGGAGAGTCATTGACATACGAATGCAATGAAGGATTTGTAATGTACGGAGAACCAACAATAGTTTGTGAAGCAAAGCTGAGCGATGACTGTACAACTGGGTTTACGTGGAATCATCCAGTTCCTGCCTGTGTACTTACTAGTGAGTAATTCAGCTTCTGTTGATAGTGTATCAACCTACTGTGTGGAGATTCTCTGTTCATATTCATCAAGGAAAGTGAATGTGTAAAACAAACTACAATACAAATTGATATTGTTCTAGAATACATGTGATCGACTTCAGATGGTTAAATATTGTATTAAAGTGCCTGCTTATTCAACTTAGCAAGTACAAGCTTCACTCAAAGGAATATGTTTTCAGTTTACGCAAAATTCTAGCGGGGTGCTAAAGGGCGACATAGATAAGATGTACGATGAGAATCAGCGTATTTTGGCTTGCAAATTAATGTAGTTTTGTTTGATTGCAGGTTATTGCATTCAACCAGACATAGCGCTACCACTTACGCTTGCTTACACAGTGAAGTTTCCCACAGAAAACGGGACAATTCTGGCGTTAGAATGCTATCCAAGTTATTACATTCTGGAAGGAGACCCAGCTTTAACATGTAGGGATGGAAATTGGTCAGGAAACTCGTCATGCATAGGTATTGAGGTTAATTCAGACTCATTGTGTTGTGCAATTTCGATGTGCATTCAAGTCATCCTAAACACATGCCAATCGTATGTTTCGCCAAAGGTAATGCTCGAATTTAGCAATGCATTTTCATGTACTTCACAATAAATGACTTCCCTTCCAAAAATACAAAGGCCATTTATGCCACACAGGATCTAAATTGCAAGTCATCTTTTAAACCTGCTTTGTACAGCAAGTAGCAGGAAAATCGAAAACCTACCGCTGATTTATCTTTCTGAAAACAGATTTCTACTTGTTGAAATTTCATTAGGAATTTTTTTCTCTTGTAGCAACAACTTTGGAACCAACAACTGAAGAGTTTGCCACAGACGTTCCATGTACGTTATGTAAGTACCCATCCAAAACAGGAGTTGCATCCTTGCTTGGTCAACAGTAATCGGACTTAAAAGACCTATCAACAAAAAACTTATGTATGCGGTGTATATGCAAGCAGACATTCTTACTTATTTTTCAGAATTAATGAGCTTAATTTTTCAAATTTTCAGCTAGTGAAAATAAAAAATAACTTTCAGGGCAAAGTTATAATCATTGTAGCATTTTTCCCGCGTGACGTCAGAAGTTTTAGGGATTCAGGGTGTAGACCTTTTCAAGTTCAAGGCATTGAGACATGGACAGTGCGCTGAGATTACACGTCTCTGAATGAGTCAGAAAAAAGCAGACCGACGGATCGTACGGAATATTGTATCAAAGTGTTTCACGTGTAGCTGAGTTGATTGAAAGCAGAGAGGCAATCCAGTTTCGTCCACTGTCATAGCGTGTAAAGGGACGCCGCAATTTACTTTCACCGAATAGATTTCACTGGCGCCCTTTACGTGAAGTCAACGAAAGATCACAAACCAATGTATTTGTCGGCAGCTAAGGAACTCCACGCACTGTTTAATGCACCTTAAATCAAGACCTATCTTGCTCTAGCCAGTCACCGAGTAGGGCGGACACTCATTGAGTGTCCCCGGCTTGGGGGGGTGGGGGGTGGGGGCTGGGTGTTGACGAACACCTCATAGGGCTTACTAAGAATACATTTTAATGATCGACCATTGACCTAGGTGTCACGCAGATGATGAAGTTGCGTTGACTCCCAAGCACCTGCTACATGGACGGAGTTTGACGTTTTTGTCACATCTCATCGTTGACAATGATGAGTTCGATGATCCCACACGATATTTTCGAAAGCATTAACTGTTTTATTATTACCACTGTACTGTAATGATCACTTTCATCCACAGCAAACAATTTGGCTTTGAATCGACCGTCTGGTCAAAGTTCTATCGCGTATGGAGGAGATCCAGAGAATGCTAATGACGGAGATGAAAGCCCTGATTATTCAGATGGCAGCTGTTCTCACACAAAATCAGAGAAAGACCCTTGGTGGCTGATGAAACTTGATACTGGTTATACAGTCCTTGAAATAACGATTACCAACAGAGAGGGAAGACACGGTAAGTTTATGTAAATAACTACATGATAATGCACGGCATTTGTTTTCAATTGATAGTTTGTTAATAATTACAATATATCATACACTTTGACAGGGAAAATTCAGCTTAAGTAATGTGCTCGATAATCTTACTGGACGTGACCCTTTTAACAAGCAAGCCCCTGTTGCAGTATCATCATATACCTATCAATAACTATATGTAGTCTGTATTATGGTATTATGTATTGTTCTAAGTGGGAGGAGGGCAATATTAGTTTCTCTCAAATATCTTTTTGGACGCGGTAAATGAAATTCATAAAAGGTTATTGAGTATAATGTGCTTTTGAGGACAGTATGATAACGGCAGCATGGTTATATATTTTATTAGAATGATTGCTAATGATGATGCTAATGGTCAGGTCTAACAAGGATCAGATCAGATTTAGCCGTATTTTAGTGACGCAAGGAAAGTATGTTGGAAAACATTTTGCCTTCGCGCTGTAGCTGAAGGAATATTTGCTCTGATATTTTTATTTGCTTGTATGTATTGTAGGCATTTCAAATTTCTCGAAGTTGGGAAGGAGGTATTAAATGCGGTACATAAAATACTGAAACACATCACTATCGACCAAAAACATTATTCTTTTTCTTTTGCGCTGAGCCATATATTTCAATGAATGTCATATCATGAACAAGAATGAAATTGATCACGTGATTTGGAACCTATATTGTGATTTAGTACACATTTCTTCCCATAGCGATGTTATTCGCTTCAAAAGAGACTAAATGTTTCTTTTCACTTTCTTTCTTGCCCTGATGTTTCGTAGTTATTTTGCTTTGGTAAAGTGTTTCATGATCATAACACGGTTTCATTTCAATCTAGCACAACGTCTCCTCGGTGCCGAAGTCAGGGTCGGTTTTCAGGAGGAGATCACTGAACATGACTTGTGTGGTACGGTCAACGATACCAGCATTAATCCCATCAAGTTTACATGTGTAATAGATGGTAGATATGTATCTGTGCAATTGAAGGGAGAAAACAGAATACTAACGATATGTGGCTTTCAGGTGTGCGGCGAAAGTAAGTTCTTTCATTAGTTATTCAAGGAATAATGTGTATGTCTGTAATTCTGAATTCCTTCAATTGACCAATCCTGTCATGCTGAGGTGTTATAGAATAATTTAAGCATGTCAGACTTTGTTCTCAGTACTTCTGACTATCCCGTTGTCATGCATTTCTGTGCTGTTCAATTTTGTTTCTTCTTCCTTTCATTTTTTCTTTGTTCAAAAAAGTTCTTCCAACGACTCCCCCGACAACTGAAATGATGACAACTGAAGAGGAAACAACCAACGAATCGGGTAAGCCTATGACCTAAAACTAACTGACCAAATCTGTCTACTTTTATTATGGCCTTTTGGCATTTAAGACGAGTTTTAATACATTGATGGAAGAATCCGGACACTATAGATGATATAAGAATTGCGTTATTGTCAACATATTTGCAAGGCAAATGCTTAGCACTTATTAATGCTGCTAGTATGTATTTGTCGCATAAGGTACGAGGAACATTGCTAGCACAAATAAAAATTGCAGTGACTTTTGTATGAATCTCAAATGGTTTGGCAACTTCGCAGAAACCAACGCCCTATGCCATTGAACGACATAACTGCTGATATTGTTTTCACATTGTGACGCCAATATAATTCCTTGAACAGGATTGGGCAAACGGACCTATATTATCAGAAATGCCTAAACCGGCCGTTGCTAATCTTTTTGCTAAGCTTATCTTTTCGTCGATGTGTATTTACGAGAAGTTTTGTTTCTCAACAAACACTCGAGCCGACATAATTCATTCTAACATGGCCGTTCTGAATTGTCAGCAATTAATATCAATACATCTGTGATGTAGTGTTTGAAATCACTGTACTGCAACAGACCACGTCCACCCATTGTAATTAAAATGATGGAGGCACATTCGAGAACATTTGCAAAGTTGTGCTGACTAAACCTAATTTTTCACATTTATTTAGGGCATTAACTATAAACTGTCGCCAATCTTCGGGTAATGAAGTATCACAGCTCTTATGTCTTTGCGCACTTTTAATATATATGAGTCGATCTTGGCATGTGAAAATCGCTGAATACACATTTACTATTTTATCTGCAATACATAATGATCCATAAAGTTAACTTTACTGTGTAAAATTTCGATGAGGTATATTCATTTCACTTGTGCCCTCATTAAAGCGTATGCTTTTTATACACTCTTTAAGGTAGTATGCGCCTGGATAGTGAAAGACTTAAACTTTTGCTCAAACTTTCCTCCATGAATATTTCAACCACTTCCTTCCAAAATCAACTTGAAGAAAAGATTGGGGTCAACGTCCAAATTGGTACTAGAGAATCAGATTACCAAAGACTTGCTGATATTTCACATTCAAAATGGCCGCCATTCCACAGTTAAGTCTGTGGAAAAAATAAAATGTTCAATTTTCGAAAACTAAGCTTATGACATGGACACTTTTATTTCCCGAAAGCTTTGAAATGAGCACCAATAAGTGGTAGATCTGAAAAGAATGGTAAAAGCTTGAGAGTAAGTATATCTGTCCCCGAGGTACATTTTACCCAAAATGATTACCTCACGATCAGTAGCATTTTATTGATCAAAGTTTTCCTTGAAAATATCGACCTTACGATATTTAATATCAAATTATGGAATAGCAGAACACATCTATACCGGTCTTGGATAACGATTACTTCTCCCATAAAAGTCGTCACTATAAAAAGTACTGAGCAAACAAATCACACACACACACACATAGCTTAGCCTGATATGAGTCTCTATCATGGACGAAGACGACGATATTTTCGCGCTGTTGGAAATTCTCCGCGCGGTTTGAAATTTCTCTGTACTGTTTTAAGTTCCCCGAGCTGTTTGAAATTTCTCCATACTGTGTGAAATTTCACTCTAAGATACAGCAGAAATGCCGTTTGAAACCCACATCAGAAACAAGACTCGAGCAGAAAAAAAACGCTCTGAATAATGTCCAAAAACAAACAAATCACAATAAAGCCCTGCGATGAAGGAAGAGGCATTAGAAGTTGTGAATACGACAGATTATATTAAAGAAAGTAATAGAGGGCTGCAAAATGCGAACTATTACTATACAAGAACGCAGGGCGACATAACTGTACGGTGGATTTAGTTTACGAAATCATTAAAACAACGAGGCGACTTTCAGCTTCCTCAATCCTAAAACCAAACATAAAGTCAACCCACACCACGATGGTATCTCCTACCAAAAATATGGTACCCAAACTCCGAAAACGATGTGTCAAGTTGCTCTCACTTTCCTTTATATCCTGTGCTTACTGCTCTCCAAATTGAAAACAAAAACAAAGTTGCGTGAGTTATAGGTAGACTAACTGATTATCCGGCAGTTACCGACTTCACATCGCAGTTCGCTTCGAAGCAGTGATATGAAAGACAATTTGCCTATGGTGCATGAATACTGCTGGTCTAAATTCAATGTAAAATATTTCGAAAAAAAAACTCGATTTGCAATTATGACCGGTTCCAAGTTTGTCCATGTTTTAAGTATATTGTTCCCTGATATTTTCCTTATTTCAGTTCGAAACAAATCACTTGGTGAACATGATTACTTCCATTTCTACGTTTATGTTCTTGTCGCCTCCGCAAGTTTTATATCATTTCCATTTTAATATTTGACGATACGTTGTAAAACCTTATCACTTTACAAACTACAAATAATATTGTCACATTTTGAAGAAATCGAACTGACTTGTCGTTCTGTGACTGCTTTATTCCCGGATGCAAGCAGTGATTGTATTTTTTCCCTTATTCGAGTTCTGTGCGAGTTACATTCACACTACAGACTTTAGGCCTCCTCTGAGTCGGCTATTGGTTAGAAAATGTGCAAGCACTATGGGCGGATAAAAACAAGACACTGTTCCACACAGGGAATATTCATTAGTAGAAAACAAAAAATTACAGCAAAGATGAAACTAGAAACGAAGAAAATGGGTAATAGAGTGAGAACGTTTAAAAACTCTTACAATACTAAAATGTTTGTAGATAAAAAGTAAATGGGAATCCTAAACAAATGAAATAGAACAGATGACCAAGCTAAAAGTATCGATTTTGGTCGGCCGGATGTACAATGCCAATTGCGTGAAACAAAACAATTTAAAAGGGATGCCTCCCCAGATAGAACAAGTTATGCACCTATTAATGTTTTCTACCGGGGGAGGGGATTGCGGGACAAACAGGGGAGTAGGACTGTTTTTTCTACTGGTAGCCATGTCAAATTCCCGACTCGTGGGCTATAAAATGATGTCAAATACCTAAGGGGAACGAGGCTATGCACTGGCTATACGTGGATGATGAGAGCGAGAAAATTTGTCTCCACACAGATTTAAACCGTGACTTTTTATGGAGGATGGTGTTCTCTACATGACTCTGTGCAATTGTAGTAGTAGTAGTAGTAGTAGGAGAGTAGCTGAATAGCTTAGTATCCTGAAAACAGTAAGGGGAGTGTACACAATTTTTATGCAAACATTAATCACTATGTCATGTTAAATTGTACTGTAATTTACCTGGCATGTATTTTGCTAAGATGTATGGATTACTTTCAACATTTTCTAATTAAAAGGACAAGTATCGTAACTTTGTGTGAAAAAATTTACTCGTTGTAAATTTCCCGATTCTTCATATCTGAATCATTCTTTTTCCCACAGATTATAGCGAAGCAATAGGTAAGTGACACTGAAAATCCTGGTCATATTATTTAATTTAAAAAATTCGATTGCTTTACGTGAACGGTGATTTCGAAGAGATAGTAGCGTAAAAAGTCCCATCTTATAATTGTGATATTTGTTTGTTTCCGGAACCGAACAACAACCATTATACCTTCCCGATTCACTCGGAAGAAATGCTTGATACTATCCATTTCCTTATGCCAATGGCCGTATTAGCGTATCCTCTGTTTTGTAACATGAATGATCAGCTCTGATGGGGCGTGTTACACGTCAGCTAATATTTCCATGATTATGCACATCAATTACAAAAAACTTAGGGGATTATTTCAGGTCGCTTGTGCAACACTTACTTTCCTCATGTAGTTGTTCATCATCTGATGTGAAGTGCTATATTATATATTTTATCATAGCAGTATATTGATGGCGCAAATACGACGATCTGATTGGTCGAGAAGTGAAAAGAACCGTGGTATATTGGCGACATACCACGGCTGGCATACGCGCGAGCTCCCGTTTTTGACGTTCCATTCCAGAATTTCAATATACTGTTATGATATAATAGCAATAAGTCACACCCAGCGACGGTATACCACGAGATTTTGACCAGTTCACGACATATATGCACGAGCGATAGCGAATGCATATATGAAGTGAACTGGTCAAAATCGACTGCTCAAACATTTTGGAGGTATTTAGCCCAGCTTTCTATTGCATCAAACCCACTCACACGGATGCAACCCTTTTCGTGATGGTCGTATATCTTGTGCTCGATTCTTTTGCTTTCTGTGCCAATTAAAAGGTTTTCCTTTGACCAATAAGCTTGCAATGCGACAATGATTAGCACTCTCGAACAGTTGAAAATTAGAAATTAGCATGATTACCAAAATATGACATTAAACTGGTCCAATAATCATTTCCATTCAAGGTAATACATTACCAGGTCCATGGGACAATTGTGATTTACAAATTTAAGTAGGACCATCCTGAACCACTGACAGTTAGTGGTGGTACCAGGTGTCCGGAATGGGTAAGCGTACCCTGCTAGCATGCAACACCTGTCAGGATTGGTCCCAAAGTTGTCTAAATATTAAGTATGAAAAGATACAGGATATGAATCATTGTCATAAGTCAAAGCCGGGAATGCTGTCGTTAATCATTTGAGTGACCGAAGTGTGATATTTGGCCACAATGTCGTCTATCGACCGTAGAACTTTTTGAAAGTCCTAACGAGTCATTTTGTTGTGTATCCTTGTCTCAGAAATTTTGATGCTGATGAGCTGTGTTTTAGTTGAAAATCAGCTTAGGAATCACAAGCCCTACAATACCTGAGAAGTTGAGACACGTACACACCATAAGCAGGTGCAGATGGAATATTACTTGATAAGTTGGGATAATTTATGATTTCAAAATCAAAATCATCCCTTTTGTCATACAGCTTAGTGTGTAGCCCATTATTACCCACTTGTAGGAACAGATCAAGATATGAAGCAGAGTTCCTACCCTCTGTTGTTTCTTTGATATCCACCTCATCAGGGTAAATATGATGTAAGTAATTTGATGTCTGGATTGTCTAGACTAATCAGATCATCAATATATCTGTGCATGTTGTTAAAACGCCTTTCAAGTTTTTTCGACCCTGCTTTGTAGAGAGATCGTAGGAACTCTGCTTCATATGAATACAGAAATAAGTCTGCAAGAAGGGGTGCACAATTTGTACCCATTGGTATGCCGATAGATTGTTGAAATATCATACCTCCAAACTTAACAAATATGTTGTCGATTAAGAAATTAAGCATTTTAATAATTTCTACATCTGTGTATTTATGCTGGGCATCCATGTTGTTACTGAAATAACCTGACCTATGTTTGATGGTAATGTATTGGTACCTTCTACTGCCATTTTTATGCAGGAAAGCTTGTATAACAAGAGATGACAGCCTTGTTTTAAGTTTATCGTTGGGTATTGTGGTGTATAATGTGGAAAAGTCAAATGTTCGGATTGAGCCAAAAGGTCGATTATTTGATATTTTGTTTTCTGATTTGCTTTCTTTCGTATTTCAATAATGTTTGAAGCATCAACCGATCCTATCTTCACTCTAACGCCTTCAACAACACCACTCCCTCCAGACCCAGGTTCAACAACACCACTCCCTCCAGACCCAGGTTCAACAACACCACTCCCTCCAGACCCAGGTTCAACAACACCACTCCTTCTAGACCCAGGTTCAACAACGCCTCTCCTTCAAGACTCAGGTTCAACAACACCACTCCCTCCAGACCCAGGTTCAACAACAACCAAAGGTATGACAGAAAGTGTAAGGCAATTCTTGTACGATAACAAATATTCACAATCTGTCAACACTTAAATTTTCACTTCAAGAGAGGCATATACTTTGGACTGATAAACCGAAGTTCAGCATATCTTCTCTCACATTGAAAACTTTAATTATGCAAAAGAAATGCATCATGAAGAAATTCATGCTACTTTTCAAAATATTGACAACATCACAATCACGAGAAATCATACCTTTCTCCAAATCGAGCATATCATCGACCAGAAAACCATCATCTGTGACTCTTACAGCAAAAGAAGAGGATATAACTGAAACCACAACAACAATAAGGCCATCAACTAAAGGTAATGTTGCATAATTAGAGTTGATACTGCCCGATGTAACGTGGTACTATATTGTTTACATAAGATACAGTAGGTAATTCAAAATTGTAAAATTTCATGAATAGACATCTCATGTCATTTGGTATATGCGATGTATGTAATAATATTCATCATAGAAAAGCTTTAACTGATTTTTAAAAATCATAGAAACTTATTCTTCTGACCTTTTATAATGCAAGTCAGACATCATCAAATTACGTTAGTTTTAAGAACATCCATACTATATTTGCAACTGCATAACATCTTACACGTTTTCCGTAATAGTTGAACTGGAATAGTGTCAAAACTAGTTCTTCTTTTCAATCAGAAACACTTCTTATAACACCTACATATCCTACCAACTAGAGTAAAATTGTGGAATCCGCTACACTGACTTAACATTTATTTAAAAACAATATGCAACCGTGATCGACAGTTTTCTAATGTTCCCGTCTACTAATGTTCGTGATTTTGTACAAAGTAGCATAATATTACAGATAATAGTATATTTAATAATAAATAACAGCAGTACAAGTACTTGAACCCGGGTGTACAGCATATCGATAAATATGGTTCTTACTTTGAGAACATAAAGTTGAAGTTGGAATGTATTGCTAATTCCATAATTTTCAGAGTCGCGGGCAAGCACAGAAGTGAAGGGCGGTGTGACTACTCAATCAGATGACACTTTTATAACACCGAAGTCTACATCAACCCACTTATACAGCTCTACCGCTGAAAGTGTGATTGGAACAACAACTATTTTAACACAATCGATCTCGATGGAAACTTCAGCGGCAACCCCGTCAACGACCAAATCAGGTGAGATAATAGTTTTGAATTTGATTGAACTAGTTACAGTTTCAGTCCAGTCAAGGTCTGCCGGTACTTATTGCTCTTCCACTGACAGTATTACTGCAGCAACAATCCGTGTAACACAACCAAACGCAAGCACTTTTAAAAAGACGGCCACCACATCAATGGGGACTCAATTATATCTCTTCAAAACAATGCTTTAGTTTTCAAAGCAAGCGTTTCTCAATTATGCAAGGCCAATGCTGTTAGATTTTACTTAAACAACGTAACAGCAATTACGCGCGTGCTCTCTGAAAACTATCTGATTTTCAGAAACATTACGAATTTGTTTAGCTTTCCCGTCTACTAATGTTCGTAACATTGTACAAAGTAGCATAATATTACAGATAATATCGTCCTTTAAAATTGTATATAACGGTAGTACAAGTAGTTGAACCCGGGAGTACATCATAGATAAATCTGATTCTTACTTTGAGAACATAGAGTTGTAGTTCTATTATTGGCTCATAACATTTCGTAACTGTCGGAATGTATTGCTAATTCCATAAATTTCAGAGTCACGGGCAAGCACAGAAGTGAAGGGCGGTGTGACTACTCAATCAGATGACACTTTTATAACACCGAAGTCTACATCAACCCACTTATACAGCTCTACCGCTGAAAGTGTGATTGGAACAACAACTATTTTAACACAATCGATCTCGATGGAAACTTCAGCGGCAACCCCGTCAACGACCAAATCAGGTGAGATAATAGTTTTGAATTTGATTGAACTAGTTACAGTTTCAGTCAAGTCAAGGTCTGCAGGTACTATGGCTCTTCCACTGACAGTATTACTGCAGCAACAAACCGTGTAACAAGACCAAATGCGAGCACTTTAAAAAAGACGTCAGCTGCCACATCAATGGGGACACAAACATGTCTGAAATAAGCTTTTTACTTCAAAACAATGCTTTAGTTTTCAAAGCAAGCGTTTCTCATTTACGCAAGGCTAATGCTATTAGGTTTTACTTAAACAACATAAGCAATTAGCCATATGCTGTCTGACAAGTAACTGATTTTAAGAAACACAGCCAATTCATTTAGCTTTCCCGTCTACTAATGTTCGTAACATTGTACAAAGTAGCATAATGTTACAGATATATCGTCTTTAATAATACATAAGCTTCAAGGTAGTACAAGAAGGTGAGTCCGGGTGTACATCATAGATAAATCGGGTTCTTACTTTGAGAACATTGAGTTGTAGTTCTATTATTGGCTCATAACATTCGTAACTGTCGGAATGTATTGCTAATTCCATAAATTTCAGAGTCGCTAGCAAGCATAGAAGTAAAGGATAGTGTGACTACTTCATCAGATGACACTTTTACTACACCGAAATCAACATCTACGAAATTATACAGCTCTACAGCTGAAAGTGTGGCTGGAACAACAACTATTTCAACCCAATCCAGCTCTCTTGAAGCTTCAGCGGCAACCCCGTCAACGACCAAATCAGGTGAGATAATAGTTTTGAATTTGATTGAACTAGTTACAGTTTCAGTCCAGTCAAGGTCTGCCGGTACTTATGGCTCTTCCACTGACAGTATTACTGCAGCAACAATCCGTGTAACAATACCAAATGCGAGCACTTTTAAAAAGACGTCAGCCGCCACATCAATGGGGACACCAACATGTCTGAAATTAGCTTTTTACTTCAAAACAATTCTTTGGTTTTCAAAGCAAGCGTTTGTCAATTATGCAAGGCCAACGCTATTAGATTTTACTTAAACAACGTAACAGTAATTAGGCGCATGCTCTCTGTAACCTATCTGATTTTAAGAAACACAGCGAATTTATTTAGCTTAATGTTGGCTCATAAGAATTGGTAGAATTGTCTTCATCCATTGCTAAATACACCATATACAGAATCGCCAGTAAGCAAAGAAGAGAAGCTTAGCGCGACTGCTTCATCACATGATGCTATTACCACAGACAGATCAAGTGAAACCACGATACACCGCTATCCCACTCAGAGTGTGACTGATACAACCGCCATTTCAATGCAATTGAGTTCTGTGAAAACTTCAGCAACATCGCCATTCACAATAAAGTCAGGTAGGGCAATAATTTTAAAGGTGGTGGTACATAAGGTATAATGTTCCTCAAGGATAGAAATTGGGCTCTCAAACGTTTAAGATATTGCTTAAGCCTACCACGTGTATGGGGCGCTTTATCAAGCCTACACAGTAAAGAAACATTTTATCGGCCCAGTCTTGTAAAAATTGTGACATCTACCCAGATGATTTTAAACTAAAAGAAACAACAGAAAGTGTGGACTCGGCATCATACTTAGACGTAGTTTTTGAAATATGACGAAATACACTATATACTAAGCTGTATGACAAAAGAGACGATGTAAATTTTGAAATCATAAACTTTCCCTTTTTGTCAAGCAATATACCATCATCTCCTGTTTATGGTGTGTATATTTCACAACTCCTTAGATACAGTAGAGCATGCAATTCATATGAAGACTTTCCAGTTAGACACAGCCTATTAGCTCAAAAGTTAGTGAGGCAAGGATTCTCAGAATGTAGATTAGTGAAATAAATTTAAGAAGTTCTACGGTAGATACGGAGATGTTCTGTCAAAATATGACCTGTCTGTTTCTTGAATGATGAGTGACAGCATACCAAATTTTGACTCACAAAAGTAATTTGGTGAATTCACCAAATAACAATGGATTTGTCGCTTTGGGTCAATCTTGACGGGTGCTGTCGCTTTGGGTCAATCTTGACGGGTGCAGCTAGCTTGCAGGGTACGCTTACCCATTCCGGACACCTGGTACCACCACTATTTCGTGGTTCAAGATGACCCCATTGCCTTTGTCATTTTCGATATATTCCTTGGACCTGGTAAATTTCATAGTTACCTTGAATGATAATGATTATTGGACCTGATTTGATGTCTATTGCCACGCCGAGGTGGATATGTCTGCTGGTGGATTTTAGTCCCCGAGCATATCAGTAGCCTGGTTATCAATAATCTATTTTATGAATTTAAGTACTATAAGGAAGACCGGTTTGGGTTGAGGCCGGTAAAACAAAACTACCCCTGATGGATTGTAAAGGGCAAACAATTCATCAGTTGGACTGAGCCCTAGGCTAAATCTACATGACATTCTTAAGGAAAATATGGAATGTGATTGTTCTGTGTCACAGTGTCTGACTAGAAATAGCAAAACATGTGATTAATAGAATCTCTACCCCCAAGGACATGGGATAAGATTACTTACACTCGTTGGGGATATTTTGTCTCACACTCGCTGAGACAAAATATCCCCAACGAGTGTGAGAAATCTGATCCCAGGTCCTTGGTGTGTGAGATTCTTTTTCTCACATGACCACAAAATGCGTTAAATTCCCATTAATTATTGGACACGTACAACATTATCCAAAATCGTGACAAATCTGTCGTCTGCCACCGTACTTTGACCTGCTTACTTTGTAGTTCTGGTCCGTGTGTTACTCGTCGTGCCATTGGATAACATTTTGCGCGTGGAACAAAACAGACTGTATATCATCCAATCAGAGCTCGTGTAATATTTACTGCAGAGTGTGGGACGGTTTCTGAGAGTGTGGGATCGATTTTTCCCACACTGTCGATCCCGCACTCCCAGCGGCCAGGAATGTGAGAAATTCTGATCACTGACACTGTGACACAGAGTAATCTCTCCAAAAAATCGTACCACACAAATGCATTTGAGTCCCTTTAATGCCAATCTAAGAATATCATTGATGGCATAGAGCGCACTTTGTGTGGTCTTATATATGTTGGAGAGACCGGGGAAAAACTTTCCAAGAGGATGTGTGGGCATAGGTCAGGCATTAACAACAATCTGCCAACCTGCCTTTACACTCACTACAATGGTCCTCTTCATTCAGTATTGAACATGAAAGTAAGAATATTAGAAAAAAATTACCATCCTTCTAATAGTTCAATACTGAGAAGGAGTTATCGCAAACAACGTAAACACCACTGGATCACTGAACTTGGCACAGCTATGTCCTTTGGCTGTAATGATAACATACCAGGTGTGGGTAACCTATCTAGCCCCAGAGGAAAGACTGTCAACGTCATGGGTTTGTTTAATTCCCATCAGAGAAGACGAAGAAGTCATAGCCATCGACACAGCAATAACACCGGTAATCCCCAGGTCAGTGATCTACTACCAATGGTTAATCAACCTTTGGGTGTTCACAAAGTAAGAACTGCATTTTTTGCATGCTCCTTGCAGAAGTTAAGATCACTTCTCCTGACTGTTGAAGCTATGAATGTATACGACCCTCTGCTGCCCGAATACCGGTTAATCGCCATTATTATGGATATAGGCAATATCGCCTATTCAATACTGTTCGGACAGAGAGCATCAACAGTCAGCAGAGATTGTTTTTCCCCTTGAGGTTTGTTAGCAAAGGGATTGACATGATTAACATCAGCAATATCTTACACAACAAGGACGTTATGGACAAAGTACCACCTTATTTTAAATTTCAAGACCCTCCTATAGTGTCCTATACCTGTTCTAAGACCATAGGTAGGAAATTGTTTAATTACAATAGGGTCTTGAAAGATATTGATATTAGGAACAATGTTCATGATGGTACTTGTGATTGTACGTCATCTCCTTTTTTTACAAATCTCACGGTCATATAATAACAGGTGACATTGAGATAGTTACGCATCCTAAGTTTACACGTGAAGAAAAGATAGCTGAATGACGACAATTTCCATATCACTTGAAAGATATCTCGAAATGGAATAAAAGTATAAGGATAAAATGTTTTTGTCGATAATAAAGAAAATCTACACAGAATCTTGTTAGGATAGATCAACACAATTAAAATTTTTATCTTTATATTTGCAGATCGATCAGGAAAAGAGTCGAAACCAGCAACAATTGGTTTAGATCGAAGCACAACAAGCGCAGCGGAATATCCAACTACATCCTTTATAGGGAAATATTCATCCACGCCAAAAGCCGATTTAGAAACCGGAAAAACACAATCATCACCTTACACAAAGGAAACGACTGTGTCTCAACCTGCAAAGGCCACAGACATCACAGATTCGTCCAAGCCAATTCAACCTTCTCAGACATCAGTGACACCTTTACCAAGTGTGACATCTGCCTCTACATACCAAAAATCATCACCTGTTCCAGTGGAAAACACGTCGAGAATACCAGAAACTACTTCTCCGCACACTGGTACGTTACCTGTAATATTCTAGATACTTCAATCTCGAGTCAAGAAACACAAAACAGGAAAGCCACACACAGGTGTATTTTATTGTCATCAAACTCTTGTTTGCAATAGGCCGTGCCTGACAAATAGTTAGGTAATTGATGTTTACATTGCATGTTGTGCATAATTTGTTGCGTTTTTATATCTACTTGTCAATTTACACGTGAAGAAAAGATAGCTGAATGATGACAATTTCCATATCACTTGAAAGATATCTCGAAATGGAATAAAAGTATAAGGATAAAATGTTTTTGTCGATAATAAAGAAAATCTACACAGAATCTTGTTAGGATAGATCAACACAATTAAAATTTTTATCTTTATATTTGCAGATCGATCAGGAAAAGAGTCGAAACCAGCAACAATTGGTTTAGATCGAAGCACAACAAGCGCAGCGGAATATCCAACTACATCCTTTATAGGGAAATATTCATCCACGCCAAAAGCCGATTTAGAGACAGGGAAAACACAACCATCACCTTACACAAAGGAAACGACTGTGTCTCAACCTGCAAAGGTCACAGACATCACAGATTCGTCCAAGCCAATTCACACTTCTCAGATATCAGTGACACCTTTGACATCAGTGACACCTTTGACATTTGCCTCTACATCCCAAAAATCATCACCTGTTCCAGTGGAAAACACGTCGAGAATACCAGAAACTACTTCTCCGCACACTGGTACGTTACCTGTAATATTCTAGATATTTCAATCTCGAGTCAAGAAACACAAAACAGGAAAGCCAAACACAGGCGTATTTTATTGTCATCAAACTCTTGTTTGCAATAGGCCGTGCCTGACAAATAGTTAGGTAATGATGTTTACATTGCATGTTGTGCGTGTTGTACGGTTTTAGATTCGTTGGCTGGAACAGAAACGACGAGTAACTCGACTGTTCCGTCAGAACAACTTGAAGCACCAGCTACATTATCAGTCCAGTCAAACTTAACAGGTACCTATGGCTCTTTTAAGGGTCTTACTAAAACAACAACCCGGCTTGCGCGTCAACATTGACTCAAAGAGGTCTAACATTTGCTTCTGATTACAGTACATTCCTACAGTTTCCATATACCATTCATTCGAATAGTCTGACAACGAACGCATCAGCAAGGTATAACAAGAGGTTATACCTTGCTGGTGCGTTCGTTGTTGACTTTGTCAAATTTAATCCGGTGATGATCTGGTGACAGCGTCCACAGATTAGTAATTTAGCCTTGCATGCTTACTTTGGCGAATTATGCTCTCAAACTTATCAGATAATAGACGCAGCATGTTGAAAAACGTTTACGCAAGATTGTCAAGGGCAGTGCTAAGTTAAGACCAAAACACCAAATGTTGGTAGAATATATCTTTAGTAGGCATACAACGAAACATCTACCCACCCCTGGGGACGGACACGTAGGCGACCCCTATGGTATAAAGTTCCACGGGGATAGAAATTGAACCTCTAAAACGTGTAAGATATTGTTTAAAGCTACCACTTGTGATGGACTGTTTATGAAGCTTACGGAGTAAATCAAGAGTTTGCTAAGTATTGAAAAAACTTGTGATTTTTTTATTTCCCAATATACATAAAATAGGGATTTATGTCTTTTCAAATTAAAAATATCGGTGCATATGGGGTATTTTGTTTCTCAAGTACCAAAATTTGCACGTTGACCCAGTTATTTGTCCACGATATGATAAACTAGAGAATGGTTGAAAATTTCATGAGGCAAAAATTGAAGTCTTTCCCTTTCGATGCACATACTACCTTTATTTAGTCTTTCTAATTATTAAGCAATTAATCTCTCAAATTGAACAAGACCGTTGTTTCTACAGAATTCTACTTCTAATATTGGCTTATAAGAACGAATGTACTTGTCTTCATCATTTTTTTTGTTTTGTAGAGATGTGAGATATTGCGCTGCATAACAGAGAGGTGAAACTTTGAAAAGAGACTGATCTTTTTCAATTATTGCTGAAACCCTTGAAATGTTTGAAAGTAGTATTTCTTACTCCTGCTTAGTGCCTTGTGTTGATGTTAAGTCTTGCGTTTCTGACTATGATGTCCCTGCTAGTTGACTTGTTGCTGTACATTTGGAATTCGAATCCCATGGATATTTTACTACATTCAAATTGATTAAATAATCGTTAAGTACTGGAGGATGGCCAAAGGTGGGTTAAGGGTCAACTTTGACTTTCACATTTTAGTGCTGTAATTGATCTGTATGGATTTGACATCATCAATATATTGGTTCAAACGAGAAATTAATCATGAGATATTTGTGGCAAGGCCATCATTCTGCATTCAATCTATCTGTATAGTTGTGTGTGCTTACATGTCTTGTTCAACATTCTTTGGAAGTAAACCCAGAAATCACTGCTTTTTAAGAGCTGAGAAAAGTTCTAAAAAAATATTATCAGAACCTGATTCCAAATTTTATTTTTTCAAAAATACACGTTCGACACTGTTTTATCTTTCTCTCATTATATTCTTTATTCTAAATGGTTGTACATGCAGTTTTTCGTAGAATTTATCCACCGTAACATATAATGAGCATTATTTAGGAGTATACGTCTGAATGAGTAACGTATAATGGTGTTTATCTCCATTTTGTCAAAAAGACAAAAGTAATTTTAATATTTCTAGTATTTATATTGATAATATTCATGGTATGCTACATAACCATCTCAATAAATAAACATCTGTTAATATGTCATAACACGCAACGAGAAAATAGCACTGGTCCAATAATCATATCCCCATTCGAGGTAAAACATTACCACATTCGTATGACATTTACTACTTATAAATCAAGTTGGTTTTACACATGTCAATCGTAATTTCTTGTCCGACAAGTAACATTCGGAAGCCTGCATTCAGCTTACATTGGCATAACTACTCAACCACCAAAAGCGTCTGAGACAACTACCTCAGACTTAGCGATCAGTGAACTGACTGCTTCAGAGAAGACGAGCAAAATAGAGTATAAAGCAACATTTATAACAACAGAAAAATTAAGACAAGGTGAGGTATTAATACACGTTAGGATTACTTCCAAATTTGAAAGAAGTGAATAAATGAACACTTTATAAAGATTAATAAGTCTTTAACGTGAAATACGTAGCTCATTGAATACAAGAAAGGGAAAGTCAATTTTCATTTGCGCTGGTACAATTGTATCATAAGAAAGGTTGATAGATTAAATGATCTTCATCTCAACACAAGTAATTCTACTTTTACACTGTGATTGGTATTGCTTCACTTGATATTAGTATCCATGCCAAGAGTAAAAGTTACAACACAAGGTGTTACACAAACTCTTGCCACTGTGTTTGGAATGTCAGAATCAGCTTCGCCCGATAGGTCGTCAGCCATGCCAATGACAACCATACAAATTGGTAAATACGGCTAGTTTTCAACCGGGTTCGAACCCACAACATATATACGGCATCAGTCGCCTAACAGAGAGGCCACAGAGAGAACCGCTCGGCTAAATCTCCACTCCCAAAACGAAGGACTCTCATATAGCCAGCGTAATACTATTGTGAATAAGGAACTATACGATAGTCGCGTACCGCTTTGTCATGTGCCAAAAGAAGATAGTCTTTCTTACCCGAGTCCATAATACTTATAACACTACATGTTTTTAGTTAACTCCATATGTTTTGCTTGGTATTTTGTAATAAATTCTGTATTTGTCACATAAAAATAATTTAGTGCATGTCTTGAGAAAGTAAAAGTCTTTATTTGTACCATCTTTTCGCTTTATTTCAATCACATTGAATGATCTTTGCCTTTATACATCAGGGTATTATTGAAATAAGTTATTTTTACAACACGGCCAATACAGTAATACAGATATTTTGAAAGAGTTATTAACCTCTGGAGAATAAAATCTTCAAGAATCACGTTTCCCTCAATGTGGTAGAACGTTTCAGTTTTGACAATGTTTATTTGCGATGCGGATGAAATGCTACGAAGATATAAACAAGAAAATATAACACGATTGGAACTATTTTGGGATAATTGGATCTTAACATTTTTCAAATTTCTCAAGAATCGTAGGTGCTCTATTGTTTAATGTCTCAATATTACAAATTACTCATAACAACAAGTGTGTAACGGAAAAAAGAAAAGCAGATTAGCTTACATTTGCAGATTTTAAAGACATTACTTCACCATCCAATTATCCCAAATTAGTTCCCACTGTGTTATATGCCTTCAACTCTGTCATCTCAACATATTAATCTAAGAATAGCACTCTAGAAGGAACAAAGAAAATTATTATAAATGTTGGTAACGTAAACTATGATTCAAAAGCATCCAAAAGAAAGCTTTTACCATAATTCATTCAATCTGATTCATAACAGCCTTAAATTTTGTGTACAATTTGAATATGTCAGTAGTACCAAATTCTCTCTTCATCGTCAGTTGTTTTATGTTACTAGGTGAAGACAAATGTAAAGGACTCTCTTGCATGAATGATGGAAGATGCGTCTCTGAAGACGTTGGCTACGTCTGTTATTGTAGAGATAATTTCATTGATACTCAGTGCAGAACAGGTATTTGGTCATCTCACTATTTAGATTTAATACAATCACTTTCCCATCAGACACGTTATTGCAGTATATGATGCAATTGAGGAAACATTTATAGGTATCAACTTTGATGAGCTAATAAGGTGGTACTAAAAGTTTACAAAATGATAATAATAATTTTTTATAATTTGCTGGTTGGTTGGTTGGTAAGTCTAGGTCAGTCGGTTGGTAAGTAACCTTGTTTGTTGCCTTACAGTGAACAAACCTTCAAACCATTGTCATCGATCTCACATTCTTTTCATCTCATTTTGCATTTTTCCCCACAGGGTATAAATAGTCATTAATTTTGTGCCCTCTATTTGACAGTAACACAAATTTTGTCATGCTCTGTGAGATTTCAATCACCGTAATTGTCTGTAATTTTCCTTTCAGCATATCAGGAGCCCATAATAGTCGAACAGGTTTGCGAGACAATTACGTTCACGGAAGGCGTGCCTCTTGTTAACCCCATATTCCAAATATCCTCCCTAATCAGGAATCCAGATACAGTCAGGGAATACATACTGGAGACTAACACGTATGGTTCTACCTTCGTGGTACAAAGAGGTTCAGGTGCTCTCGATGTAGCATTGCAAACGTTTGATTATGAAACTGATAGTTATTATGATTTGAAAGTACGACTACTTGGAGCAGACGAAATTTCGTTCGTTGCGCTGTCAATAAACATCATTGATATTGATGAACACAGCCTACACTTCATAAATGAACCATACGAAAGCGTCGTGATGGAATACTCACCTGTAGGGACTCTGATTGCCGGCCTAGAAGCCGAAGGTGGCGCAGGCGCTCAACTATCTTATTCCGTCACAGGATTAACAGTGAAAGAAGAAGTCTATTACAGATCTTTTTTTTCTGCTGATGTTGATCTTGGAAGGATTACTGTCAAACGTCTTCTAAAGCTGAAGGAAATTGAGGATGATGGGTATTTGAGTAGTACTGGTAGACTGATTATTCCCGTCAGTGTCAGTGATGGTGTAGCAGTTGACTCTTCCAAGATTTCTGTGAAAATTGAACCCCTGTATATCAAAGACACAAAGGCAAACGAAAGCAGACATTATCTCAACCTGCCTGAAGATACTATTGTCGGCAATGTAGTCTTCAACCTTGCAACAACAAGCAGCCAACAGGCAAATTACGAATACAAGCTCCTAGGAGCTGCTGCATATGAAGATTTTCCGTTTGCAGTGGATGCAGAGACGGTAAGCCTAGCCTTAGATTAGTCTTTGCTTTTGATATCACTTTAATGTACGAATCGCTTACAGAATCGTAAAATTATTTTTATTGATTTATTTAATCATGTATTTAGTAAGTATTAGTTCAATCGTATCAAAACTGATAGCAATATATCCTTATTTCTACGTTTTACTTTTGAGAAATAATTGTTAATAAGATTAGTTGTATTTGATGGAATATTATCACAATACTTGCGCACAATCATAACGGCTATTACAAAGTCCTGAAATAATATACTATTTGAAAGAAAGTGAGTGAAGGGATATTTTCAAAATTCCTTCATGGAAGGTAGCGTAACAGGTTTTCGGAATATCTGGGATTCGACATTCAACATGTAAGCTAAATGGCGAGTCGCACATTTCCTGCTAAAAAGTTGATGTAGTATTGCATCAGGTTCTCCCTGACTCTTATGATGTGCATGTTCCTGTAATGTGAAAAAATGGACCACTATTGCATAAATATGTCTTTTTTCATATCTGTGCATTTCACCAGGGAGACATGACGACAATATACCCTTTGGATCGTGAGATGCAGGACGTGTACTTGTTCTCTGTTATAATACTGGAAAGTGAATGCTTGACCGGCCAGGAGGTCAGTATAGCTGTCACAATCATATTTTCATTTATGTGATATTGATAAATATGATGTAGATTGAATGTAGAGATTTTAACGCATGCTGTAAACTGTTAAAGTGTTATACAAAACAAGATAATGAAATGTGGATGCTATCACATTGTACATCGACAATCTAAACATCTTTGTTATGTCCTTCCCTTCCAGCCATACTTTGAAATAAAGATTGATGACGTCAACGACCAAACACCCTTCTTTCTGCATCCGTCATACACTGCAACTATTCGGGAGGATGTAGGTAA